>OZ018401.1:14740330-14838197 GCA_963969585.1 Drosophila helvetica | reverse complement strand
GCATTGCTGACACAGTTTATATTTAGCAAACCCCAAGAAACTGCCATCCGTAAGGTCGGGCCAGATTCTGGTTAAACCCAAAGTGGCTTCAGCTGGTAACCGATTTAGAAACTGGATCCATTCAGCTATAAAAGCATCCAACTATTCTCCGGAAGAGCATCAGTTGTCAGCCATTCCAACTATCATTAACATGCGGTACTCTTGCGTCCTCCTCCTCCTGGCCCTGTTCGGCTGTGTCCTGGTCAGACAGACCAGTGCCACTGGAACTGCCACCACACCCGCGGCGGCTGCCACTGTCACCACCACCTCTGCCTCGGCCGCAACCACGGCAGCCTCCGCCACCGCTGACACCACCACCGCCGCCGCCGCCACCACAGACACCACAGCCGCCACCAGCTCAGCAGCCACAACCGCCAAGCCCGCAGCTTCTCCTTCGCCATCTGGGGGCAAGGGCAAGAAGACCAGGCGCCGCCACAAGCGGAAGATCAGCAGGGGAGGAAAGAGGACCGTCCGCCGCAGGAACAGGAACAGGAACAACAAGAACAACAGCGGCTAGGCTAGGTCTGAGTCTAGATCCGTGTGCTATCCATAAAGGGAGCCACAAATGGACAGAATGATACCGATTCCGATACTGATTCCCACCCAAATGAATTCTCGATAACTGAATTTCGTTTAGTTTCTAGTTTTAATGAATGTTTTTGTATAGTTTTAAGGCAATTAAAAAATTCCATTTAATTTACTTTGTTGCTTAACATGAACTCTGACAGAGAGTCAACGTGTCTGGGATGGTGTCATGGGCTGAGGCGAGGGCTAGGGCTTGGGCTCTGCTGCAAGTGTACATACAGTGCGTCGCATAGTGTACGGCAGAAAGTGTTGTGCGGATTTATTGCTTGGAATTGTTATACATCCCCAAATGTGGGTTAAGCTGAGAGTGTCAATGTGGCCATTTAGGACATCGTCCATCAAGTAACTGGGCGACATGTGGGGAGGATGTCCCACAAGACCAGCGAGCATGCGTACCCTCACCAAAGGTGACATCCTGCAACTGGGCCACGTACCGATCCTGGTGAAATTTCTCCCCTCTGTGGGGCAAGCTATCCACGCATGGGACTTCTGGGAAGCTGCTGCTTTCCTTTCTGGCAGGCATTAAATCGGTCCGTCTTGCCCTTGCCTAGCTACCCCTAGTAGGGCCTGTAGAAAGTGCTTTCTGCGCACATTTTGTAGAGAGAATTACTAAAATTATCCATGGAGCAACAAGACTAAATGTTCCTTCTGTTCCTTCTGCAAGACAACGAAAGGAGACCTCGAAGAGGGATCCACGCATCGAAAGCGTGTTCGTTGGTCCTTATTTACTAGTAGAATGGAAATTGAGTTAAACATCTACATATTGTGTATCGTGGGCCTTGCTGCTTACCTTATGCACCTCAGAACCCAACGGGTTCGATACGCACAGCGAAAAATCCATCTTAATTGCAAAATCCACGGGATGCTGGTAGACGTGGACGGACCAAATATTGATGAAGTCATAATTTGTGGGCTGTGCCGCCCTTGCATGTTTGTGGTTTGCCAATTCCTTGAGCCTTAATGACACTTGAGCCGCCACAGGTTCACACATATTGATTATTGCACCATGTGTCAAGAACGGGGCTTACTCCTAGCGAAATGGGAAAGGCAGAGGCAGAGGCAGGGGCACAGGCTGAGGTGTAGAAAGGCTAGCTCAATAGCTGGTTGCCATTTGGTCGTCGAGTGCACTGCTCTCAGAATGGCCACATATCCCGCATGAGAACTGTGAACATATCAAGTCCATGTAACGAGAGCAACTTCAACGAGATTCTGAGAACTACTAGTTCTCTAACAGCACTACTTACTCGATGCCCGGGGAACGCACTCGCTGACACATTCAATTCGTGGCGGACTCTGCCAGCAGGCTCCCTACTTGTTCCATATGCAGATGCCACGGATGTCACCTTTTTAGGCTAGAAAAAACGACTCATTTGTGGAGAGAGCAACATCTGGCAGGCGCTCAGGCAGCTCCTCCACCACTTGATGAATTTCCTCCACAGATATCTTGTTCTTGGCGAGTTCATCCACACCATTGCACATCTTTTAGTTTGGCCTTCTTAGTTGTCTTAACACTTTTTCAATTGATAAAATAACTCAATAAGAATGTGACAGTGTTGGAAACTGTGCTGGAAGTAGTTGGCATAGCCTGCCAATGGGGTATCGACTGGGTATTTTCATTCTTACTTTTATCGTCAAATATCATTTATCAGCACCAGCTAAATCATATACAAAAATTATTTTTATTCTCACGAAGGCGTACAATTTTGTTAAATTTTTGTTTGGCTGTTCACCATATGGTGGCTTTCGATTAATTTTTGTTTTGCCGATATTAATCGCTTAGAGTGACCGTAGGTCGAAGTTTTTACTTGCTACGTGTACGTGTAAAATATCTGGACGATAATCTATAGCCTACTTTATTTTGGGAATTCTAAAATTCTACGAGTTACAAAACAAAATCTGGACATTGAATCACATAGCTTTTGTCTCAGTTATCTGAACCTGGGGCTTCCGAAACATACTCCTCAGTGTTGGCCCGAGAAACATCGGCTGGAGAAAATAAAATCGGAAAATTAATTCGGAAAAAAAGCACATGTGCTAGTGTAAGTGTAAGTGTAAGTGGAAGTGTAGAATATCAACAATTTTCACGCTAGTTATAAATTTGTTTCATTATCATATTTCGGCCAGGACAACACGGAGGACAACTAAATGCAATGACTGACTACAGCTTTGATATCAAGCCTCTGTTCCCAGAGGAAATTATACGCGTGTCGTCGGACCTGCTGCCGCAGAACTTTTCCGGCACGCGAGCTCAATGCGTGGACGCCACTTTGAAGATGGCGGAGATTGTCGACCGTATGGGGCAGCTGTCGGCCAATGCCCAGGAGCTGCTCAGTCCGGTGACGTCTGCCCAGCGTCTGGAGAAGAGCGACAACCACAACGTGTATCTGATGGCGGATGGTGAGCAAGGACCGAACGGAGCGGTTGTCGGGCTGCTTAAGGTCGGCACCAAGGATCTATATTTGTACGACGAGAAGGGCCAGGTGCACAAGGTGCAGCGGGCTCCGGCCATCTTGGACTTCTATGTGCACGAGTCCCGTCAGCGCCGTGGACTGGGCAAGCTGCTCTTCGACGCCATGCTAGCGGCGGAGAAGTGGGACCCGTCGAAGCTATCGGTCGACCGACCATCCCCGAAGCTGTTGCTTTTCATGGCCCGCCACTACGGCCTGGTGCGCACCATTCCGCAGCCCAATCACTTCGTTCTCTACGAGGGATACTTTACTGGCGCCTCACCGTCGATGCCGCCCCTGCAGGGCACGAAGAGCGCCCCAGCCATTTTGGCGGCCGGCTCTGATAGTCAGCAAACCAGTGGCGCATTCCGTATCGGGGAGGCCAACTACCGGAAGCGCCGCTCCCAGGAGCCCCAACAGCCCCAACAGCCCCAACGGCCCCAGCGGGCCCAACAGCCAAGCTCCTCCGCCACGGAGCTCCAGGCGTCGCGCTGCAACAGCGACTGCAGCATGGCCGAGATTATTCAGGGCTCTCGAGCCAAAGGCAACACTGCCGGCAACCACGCCGCCGATGGACAGGCCAGCCGAATGAATATCCGCCATACCTAAGCCGCAGTCCAGCAGTTCATTAGTTGTTTTCTATATCATTGCTGAATATATATTTTTCTTTGGCCTGTATTCCTACTGTTTTAAGTCGATCGAGCCATCGATTCATGGCATTCCAGATCCCCGCTCGAGACTATGCAACACAATCGCCAGCCCCAGGCTCGACTCGCAGAGCACCCAGTGGTAGGCCACAGATGATTCCGTTGGTGTTCCGCTGGTGGGTGGTCGAGGTCGTTTCCCGGACTTTGGCAGCTGTTCACAGATAGAGCCGGCAGCGACAGACCACTATATTTGCGAGTTCTTTGTTATTTCATCTCTCTGGAGGGTGCTGCGGCAAATGGCAATTGTCTTGGCCACATTATTTTGGCCGAAACGGAACAAAGGCTCGCTAATGCAAACACAATTGCAGAATCCCGAGGCGGGGTATAAAAAGCCAGTCTTTCGCTGGAGTTCGGCAAAGAGTTCTTTGGCAGACAAAGACATCGAATACCCATCATCATCGTCATGAGACACCATTGCGTTTTGCTCCTGGCAGTCCTGGCCTGTGTCCTCATCGGCCAGACCTCGGCAGTCTCATCGCCGACCACGACTTCGGCATCGGCCAGCACAACAACAACAACGTCTTCAAGCGCCACAACCACAGCAGCCTCCACCACCGCCGACACCACAACCACCGCAGCGGCCACCACCGCTGACACCACAACCTCAGCCACCGCCGCCAAAAAGGTAAAAAGGACCGTGAAATGGACAGCACGCCGAAGGGGTGGCAGGAGCAACAGGAAGAACAGTCGGAAGACCAGGAGGCACTACCACCGCAGTGGCCCGACCACGTCCAGCAGTGCCACTACATCAAGGCGCCGATCCCTGTCCCCCTCCAACCGCAGGAGTAGCGGCTAGACCTAGACACCCCCCTGGCTAAGAAATTGAATTCCGTCGAACCACCAAGAAAAACGATCATGTTGAAAGATACCCACTTTTCCAAGGCATGCTAAAATTACATTTTTTTCATATTTGGCAAAGAACATTTTAAAGGAAAATTAAACGCATTAACAGCTGTTAAAAAATACATCAAAAAAGGGATTTTATTCTTTCTGGAACTCTCTTAATTACAACGTTAATGGACTTTTAAATAAATTAAAAATTAATTTGCGCTGCTCGGGAATGATTAACGCTATATTTCTATATAGCCCCAAAGTGCATGCTCCAGTTTTTACTGATCGTAAGATTCTTACGACTTAAGAGCATTCTAATGAGCTTGCGATTTAAAAAATACACTGTACATCGCACATATATGGAAATTTTTATGAGCGGGAAAAATATATACAAATATTTTCTAATGTTTTAGGTGTATATTTATATAATGGGGAATTTATTTTCGTATAACTTAATATATTCAATCAATTTATTTCCAATTGCACGTCAAATTTGACTTGAACCAAATTAACCAAAACACCAACAAATTGTGAATTCGATAGAGAAAAGTTGCGAAAACCGAAGTACACATATGTACGAGTATATCAATTCGTACGAATTTTTCCGAAATCGTAATCATACAAATTTTTTTGGTATACTATTCTGAGAATTGAAGCTCCTCTACTACGATTTTTGATCTATGAACATCTTCCAGCTATAAATAGAATTTAAATCGGACAAAATACCCTGAATATTTTGAAAAATTTCTATTTGGCTGAGAGCTTTTTAAAAGGAAGCAAATTGTTTTATAAAAAACCACTAAAAACAGTTCAAATTAAACCTATTTTTCATTTTCCAGCTGACAAGCTATATCAGCTGACAAAGCTGTGTGTTATGTATTTTGCATTTTTTTTTTATTTGATGTACTATTTAATTGTCATTTGTCCAAATATTTGTCTTTTATTTGCGCATGAATTTATTTTTAAATGGCAATTTGAATTGAAAATGTTCCATACACTTGTTCAAAGGTCTCTATTATGAGCAGGTTTAAATTTAGCATCGTACTATCCCAAGTACGATATTCTCGTGTATTCAGTCAATGACTAGATTTCGGCTTGAACCAGGCCAAATCGCAGGGTTCCTAGAATGGGAGAGACATTCAAGTTTTAAATTTCCTATTTTTCTAGGTAAATAAATGTATGCGTATCTTTATAAAAATAATACTGCTCTAACAAATAATAATACATATAGCTGAAGACCTCAGGAGACATGTTTCTACTCTAGAAAAATATATAGGTATATCAAATATTATATATAAAGGAAAGGGCAATTCTGAACTCTTTTTTTACGGATGGATATTGTTAACCAAATATAATTATTTACTTAATTTCTTTTTGGGACTGAAGAAATTATCTATATACATTCCTCTGCCTGTCGTAATTTAATCTGCGAATCTTTCATTAAATTTCTTTACTCCAAAAGCACAAATAAAAAAAAAAATTAGTAATAAAATAAATAAAATGAAATAAAATAAAAAGTATACTAAAATATTCCATTACCCGTCAACATTTATTTTCTGATTGCAGTTATTATATACAAATTATTCCAATATTCAAAGCAGGGCTCCTCCCACACTCATTTTGTTGTATTAGGTAATAAACTTAAACCTAATTGAATTTCTGTGGAAATCACTCAAAATAGTCGTCCTGCTGTAGGGTTGTGAACGAATCTATGTAGTCCTCTGGATGATAGTCCAGGCTGTTGTAGAACACATCCGGCTCCTTGAAGTCCTCGGGCTTGTAGAAGAGCTTGCATATCAGCAGCCAGGGGAGCACCAGGAGCAGCAGTTTCAGTTTCAGTTCCACCGTCAGCATCAGCATTTCCGTGCGTTGTGTGCCCAGTGCGCCCAGTGGCAGTGGCAGTGGCAAGGTGCGATTCCGTCCAATGATGGACTGATTTAAGCGAATCGCTGAGCTGACTGCGGAACCGAAATGAACCGAAAATCGAACTCGAAGCTGGGGCACGCCTTGCGGGCGGGGCACGGTGTGTGTGCATCTGGCATGTGGGTCAGTTTGTGCAGCTGCCGCTGCCGCTGCCGCTGCCAGTCGCCGGAAGGTCGGATGTTGGCAAAACTTCTGTTGGCAAATATGTGACTAACCCACATGCCCACATCGCATCCCCATACCTGTGCTGCTGTGTGGCTGGCGGATGGCGACTTGTGGCATACTTTGAGGCGGCACCGAGGGGAAAATTAAGAAAAGAAATGGGAATGAAAGTAACTTTGACGCACCGCAATTCGTGTGCCCTTACCTTCTGTATAATCTTCATATATGTATATGCATAGCTCTGAAAAAAAGATATAGATATAGATATATATTTAGATATATTTATACGAGTACTTTTATTAATTAATTTAATATACACCTATATATATTATAACTATTATATACTGATCGTGTTTCTCTTTCTCCATTTCCATCTTCTTACAGACAGCCGTGTGAAGGACCATGTACCTCTGACCAGGACCAAGGATTGATTGGGGAATGATGCGTCTGGCGAGACTCGCGCAGAGTTTTCCGTTCAGCAAGAATGCGGGGCAAAAGGGTTCGGACCAGCCGCCGGCCAAGGTTGGGGGCGGGAAGGCAGACGGCAGACGGCACCTGCAATATACATATATTCACATTATTTTTTAATTTTTTCATTGACTTTCCATTGATATCTGGCCTGACCTGACCTGACCTTGTTTTCCCTTTGGTTTGCAGCATCGCGTTAGCAGCAGCAGCAACGGAAACGGCAGCGGAAACGGCAACGAAAACGGGACCGGGAACGGGAACGGCCACAGTGGAACAGCTGCAGTAGGTGGCATCTACAACGTTAACGGCCTGGCAGCCAGTGGGGGCGGTGGAGGCGGTGGTGCCGCTGGAGGCGGAGCGGGAGTGGGCGCAGGAGAAGGAGCTGGAGGCGCAGCCGTTGGCGGCAGTAGTAGTGGGAACGGCTGTGGGAGTGGCAAGGGGCAAGGAAAGCGAAAATCAAAGCCAAGGACCAAGTGCTTCGGTGGCACAGTGTTTCGCTGTTGCCTACCTTGTCGCGGGGGCGGCTCCGCAGCCCCCGCCACAAGTCCGCCCCAAACACCCGCACAGACACCGGACGAACCCAAGAACAACAAGAACATTTCGGACACCACTGATCCGCAACAGAAGTCGGGCGTGGGAGTGGACCAGGATCCGATTGCGGAGCCCAACAGAGCAGCAGTAGGTGCAGGAGCAGCAGCAGCAGCAGGAGCAGGAGCAGGACCAGTAGCAGTAGCAGGAAGAGTAGAAGGCGCCGTTGACCGGCATCAGATAACCGGCGAGTCCGACCTCGAACCGTATACCAGCGGCGAGAAGAAGCACTCGTTGGCGGACACCATCGGTGGCACATCGGTGACAACGCCCATATCGCTGAAGACTTTGATCAACGACGTGGACGAGGACTTGGAGCAGCAGCTGAGCGCCGCGGACATAGCCGCTGCTTCCCTGGCCAGCGGCCTAGTGGCCCGTCGCGCCGAACCAGAGACCCTGAGTGACGCGAGTGTCTCACCCACCGCAGTAGTCCAGCAGCTGGGCTCGACCACCACCACAGCCCCCAGCCTGATCCAGCCAGTGACGGCAGCCCCCACGGCAACGACGCCAGCAGTCGCTGCCCCAAGCAACCCGCTCACCTCAGTGACCACCCCATCCAGTCTGTACAGCAACACGACTCCAAGTCAGACCCAGAACCAGAACCAGAGCCAGAGCCAGACACAGCGCTGCAGCTGCCAGCCACAGACCTCACCACTGCCGCACATCAAGGAGGAGGAGGAATCCGAGCAGGCCAACTCCAAGCAGCTGTCCCTGAGCAGCCAGTGCGCAGAGACCCTGCCGCCCATAACCATCGTCGGGGCCGGATATTGCGGCAGCTGTGAGAGTGTGCACCACTCGTCGGCCACCTCGTCGTCCACGGGACCGGCGACAGCAGCCGGAGGGGCCGGATCGGTCAGTGCTGGCCAGGCCCCCGAATACGGCAGTGCCTCAACTCCGTCACCGCGCATTAAGCTTAAGTTCCGCAAGCCGCACAAGTCCTGCTGGTCGCGCATCGTCCTAGCACCGATCGGCTCCACCGCAGGCGGAAGTGGAGGTGGAGGCGGAGGCGGCTCCTCATCGGCCACCACCGTCATTGGCAGCAACTCGAACGAGACCCTTGCCTCCAGCGGTGGCAGCACTGGCAACGCCACCAACACCCAGAACAGCAGCAGCGTCAGCGTTGCGGCCCACCACCGACTGACCTCGTCGTCGGCCTCCGCTCTAGCCTCCGCGCACCCGAGCAACTCGCAGCTCCTGCCCACCAGCAAGATGCAGGCCGAGCAGGGCTCCATCGGGGACCTCCAGAAGTACCACAGTCGCTATCTCAAGAATCGACGACACACCCTGGCCAATGTTCGGTAAGTTCTCCACACAAAACTCCCTCCATAACTCTACTCTCTAGCATTTTCGTATTCAATTTAAGTTGAAGAACACTTTAGTTGTCCTAAGATTAGTCACATCTGGGCAAAGCGCATATCGATGCTTACTGTACTTTATTTGGGTGAAGCTTCTGGGCATCTAAAGGTTGAGTTTTGGTCCTGTTCTGTGCCTGATGCGGCGCCTATCCATCAATTAGAATCAATCAATCAATGTGCATAATTAAATTGCTCATTAGGCGTACAAGAAGGCAGGAAGCAGACGTCGTGAAGTCCACAGGCGGTCTCGTCTCTGACCTCTGTGGAGGCGGAAGAAAAACCAAATAAATCAACAAATCAAATCACACAGACTCGCATCACCATACATACACATGCACAGGCTTCCATCTGTCGGGAAATTACACGTATATTCGTTAGAGCAGCTGCAGGGAAAAACGCAAGAATAACTAGAGAACTAGAGATGGTAGCAGCGAAGATATCGATACCCCACAACTTCACATCTCTACTCAACATACCAATATTCAGACTAGACTCTTTTATAGATTTAAAAATATCTCAGGGACCCCAATCATTACTAATGATCGGATAATTATTATAAATAATTACCAAGCGTCACGCCACCGACATTCTCGGCCTTCGGTGGCATGGCCCTCGCCCTTGGCCATCACTTCGGAAAATATGTTGGATAAGCTGTTCACCGCTTCCAATCTGCAGGGGGACCGCAGCCACTCCCACACTTACCACAATTACGTTGCCGAGCTGCACGAGAGTGTCCTCGACGGACATTCTGGCATCATCCAGGGCCTCTCGTTTGTGCTGCAAGCGGGGAACCATATCACGCATATCGCTCTCTTCGTGAATCGCATTGCCCTGGAGCGCGAGGGGTCCGACTCGATGATGGCCACTGGCGCACTGTGCTCTCGCTTTGGGCCTAGGATTCCTGCCCGTGGGCAGCTGGATAGCCTCTAAATTACTTGGACATGCAGTTTAGGGTAATCTTTGGGCAATTTCAAGAGCGACAATCCACCATGGACAGCTTGGCATTCGCGGGAATAATAAAAGAAACAACAAAAATTAAATGTATTTGCAAAATAATCAGAAGCAAACGAGTCCAATTGTCTCGCTGGCATTTTGGCAACGTTTGCACAAATGTTCCCCAGGTTGTTATTAAATTACCATACACCAAAGCACGTCAGACAATAGCCAGCCACAAAACGTGGCTAGTACTCCCCATCCCCATCCCCATCCGCATCTCCATCCCCATCCGACTTCTACTAGCACTCCCAATCTCATTGTCAAGCTGCTTTGCGAACACGCCCCGCCCCGCCTGGCCTGGCCCCGTGGGCGTAACCAGACTGGAAAATCAACAACTTTAACTAACTGAAAAGTTAGCCCAATAAACGGGGTGTTGGTGGGGGCAATTAGCGACTCACAATGAAATCAATTTCCAGCTAGTCGAGACTTAATCGAATTACAAAAGTTAAGTGACAAAACTTTCAGTTACCCACAGGTTCAGGTTGTTGCAGACAAACAAAGAAAAGATGTTGATGTTGATGTTGATTTTATTTGTAGATTGTCGGATACAATGCGAGTATCCATGTGTCTATGCATGGGTCTGTGTGCGTGCTGGGGCCCTGTGCTGACAAGGACCTGAATAACTTATGATTATAGCTGCCCGAAAACGTTGTGGATAATTGAACAGTTTGTGAAGCCTTCAAATGTGTGGGCTTACACTCCATCGACTCGACTAGACAGGACACAACAGGACAGGAAAGGACAGGGCGGGGCGGGGCGGGCATCGAAACATTTTGTTTTTTTTTGCAAGCATTTTTTGTATATTTTCTTTCTGCCTTTTTGAACATGTGCATATCCGCTTTCCATTTGAACGAATTTTGAACACTTTTTTGCCATGTTTTTTTCCCTCAATATCAGACAAAATTACACGAAAATTGCAACTAAAAATGGATTGTTTCCTGCACTTCAATACCATGCCGAAAATCCAAAATAAAACAATTGATTAAATTATAAAAAAAATGTATTTCGCATATAAACTTGTTGTTGATGGAGAACCCCTAGCCCCGGGTCCTTCTGGCATTGTTGTTGTTGGCACGACGCTTGCTCCTGTTGTTGTTGCTGGTGGCACGAGCACCGCTCCTCCTGTTGCTGGTGTTCCTGGTGTTGCTGTTGCTGTTGTTGCGCTTCCGGGCAGCGGACTTCCTTTTGTTGGCTCTGTTGCTGTTGCTGTTGCCGCCGCGCTTGTTGCCAGCCTTCTTCTTGTTTTTGTTGTTGTTGTTGTTGTTGTTGTTGTTGTTGTTGTTGTTGTTCTTGTTGTTCCTCTTGGGCGCTGGTGGCGGTGGAGGGGCTGCCGGCGAATCGTCTTCCGCATCCGCAGAGCCATCGTCCACATCGCTGTTGCTGCCATCGTCCGTCACATCAGTGCCGTTCTCTCCATCCGCCTGATCGGGGCCACCCACATCGGTGGAGGAGCCACTGTCCTCTTCAGCACTGTCCTGCTCCTGGCCCACCACCAGAGCCAAGCACATGCCCAGGCACAAAAGGGCTAGCAGCAGGGATCGCTTATCGTACTTCATTCTCACACAGTTCGCTCCGTAATCTGGCAATCGTCTAATCGCTTTCGGCGCATTTTATAGTCCAATGGTCCAAAATTCTGTTTGCCCACGCCACAAATGGCAACAAACGGTAAAAAATGGCAAAAAATAGCAACAAATGCCGGAGCCCCAAAACAATAGAAAGTTGATTTCTCTGCAGATGTGACGCTGATGCTTCAGGTTATAACGATAGCCAGCTCCAGTTATATGAAAAACTATTGTGACCTCGTTACTTGATTGTGTTCAATTATATGATTAGCAATAAATATATTAAATATTCGAATCATAATAATAACAAGTTGACGAGCAGATCAACAATTTGGCTTTCCCGGAGTTCGGTAATTTGTCGTAACGAAAAACAATAACAGGCTTCTGTTAAGCGCACAAATGTGCTGTACAGCGCAACTCACAGGACCACAGCTGCTCAAGCCTGACTACTATGAAGTACCTTCTCTTCTTCTTCATCTTTTTGGGGAGCCGAAAAGTTATCAACCGCCGGTTAAGATTTAACTCACGCATGGCCCCGTTGAGCAAATCAATTTTCGTTTTCGGACACTTTTTCTGGCCGAGACATTATAAACCGAATTCTAGAAACTGGCTCTAAGACTTGCATTAAATGAAAGGAACAGACATAATAATATTTATTATTTTTTTGGGCTCAGAATTAGTAGTCCCCAGCTATCGCACAACTCTCCCATTCCCATTACGATATTATAGACAACGATCTCCTCTTCGCCTCGATCCACAATACAAAGCGCGTAATTGAAAAAATACTTCGAAGAATCCGAAAGAACAGCAAACCTAAAAGCAATCAATATGGTAATAACCAGCTGTCGCTAAGTAAACGTAAAAAAAGAACAAAAAATAAGTTAAATGAGCCAAAAATGAAAAAACAGACCTTTCCCACAAGCAAATATGTGTGGAAGGCCGTCAGGCGTCACCCGTAAGACACTGCATCTCCGATCATCTCCGATTGGCTGTGGGTGGGGCAAATACAAGAGGCACCGAAATAGACGTCTGCACTTGGTATATATAGCAGATGCAGAGGGGTTCTCCGACAGCAGTACACAAGATGCGCTTTCTCTGGCTGATGGGACTGATTGTGGTCGGGGCCCTCTGCGAGGCCTCTGAATCAAAGTTCTCAACGAGAAAACCAAGAAGACCAGTGGCAAGTGGACCAGCCATCGTCGACGACGAATCGAGTGACAGTGATAACAGCGATTTGTCGGAAGAATGCGATTGCTCCGCTGACAGCGGGGAAGAGGCGGAAGAAGGTCCAACCACCCAGGCACCGTGTGAAGCCACAACGATGGCGCAGTGCCAGCCCACCTGCTGCACCTGGTCACCCACTGAAACACCAGTCACAGCCACTTTGCCCCTAACGCAATGCACCACATCAGATGCACCAACAGTCCAGAAGATCTGCACACGCAGACCGTGTTAGCGGCAAGAAGCACTATGCGACATCAGAAGGGTGGATCAGGGGCAGGCTGCGAGGCACCCAATGTTCCCAAATCAAAAATGATTCAATAATTATCAAACCAAATATCACAAGCACGAGTAAGAGTTATAAGTTAAAACAAATCAAAATTCCGAAAAAATTAATAAAATAAGAAGTTAAATAATTTCAACTAATTATTACTATTATATAACTACTATAGCTTTTATTTTCAATTTTTGCAATACAAATCGAGTTCAAATATTTTCTGAACGGAGAGGTGTCAATCCTAAAGCGATACATATATTTTTTATACATTTATTTATTTTAAAAATTGAAAATTTAATTTATTTTTCAATCTTTATATAACAATTATAGTCCTTACGGTCCCTGATAAAAACAAACAAAAATATAAAAAATGTAATAAACAAATTGTATTATACTTCATACATTTATTGTCGCGTAACCGTAATACCAGATTTAAGATTGGTGTTAATATGATTTATTTATTTTAATTAATTGTATTGTTGTAAATGATTGAAACGGGCAGAAAAGATCCCCGAACCAATGGGCCACATATACTTTTGCTAATGATGCACAACAGACCAACAATGGACCATCTAGTCAGGTCTGTTCGTCCATTCGTCTCACTTCAGGAGCATCTAGATATATGTATAGAGACAGGATTGGTTTCATATAATTACGGATCCTGTCCGTCTTCAATGATCCTCGATCAAACAAATTGTGCTGAAATTATATAGGTATCATCTAGTGATCGACTGAAAATTCCACTAGCCGTCTATTGATTTTTTTTTTTAATCCATAATAATTATTATTTTTTTCGCTCGAATTTGAATAATGAGAAATGCATAGAGATTCATCCTTACTAATTTGGCTTTTAACTTAACTTACAAAAAATTCCTGGGCACAAATTAGAATGTTAAATGTTTCATAAAAAATAAATAAACAAAATCTTAAAAAGTGTTCTTCTTGGTCTAGCAACGTATCATCTCTTCATTATTCATTCTTGACTTTTTTTAGTTTTTAGTTAAATTAATACAAAAATTAATACAAATAACTATTATCTTAAATATTCTTAAAACTTGAAATGCATTTTTGTTGGCTGATTTTTAAAATAGGACCAACTTACACGTAACGATTACGGTACCTGGAAAATTCTCCTCCTCCTCCAGTAATTTTCATCTACGAGTTTTCTGAGAGTACTTGACTCTTGAGCATAAGTATGTACGTATGTATGTATGTATGTATGTATGTATGTATGTATGGTACAAATTTACTCGTTTAATTTTTGCACCCACATCCGTGGAGGTTTCACCTGCCGCATCAGAGATATTTTGTTTGAAACATTTAATGGAGCGCTGGGCTGTTGGATAGCTTCGGTTCCAGCCCACTAAACACAAATTACACATGCAATTGCCCCAGTCCTTGGATGCTTGCCCCCAGCTGGCAGTTCCGCAGATGCCACAGACCCACATCGCGTGTGGTAATGTTGCCTATCAACGAAAGAGCCTTTTGCTCTGTTCTTTTTTTCTTTTTTTCTTTTTTCTGTGCATTTTGCACGCCATTTTGTGTGGCCACAGCGGAAATGAACCTCCTGACAATGCTCTGGCTAGTGTACTGGAACCTTTTGTATTTATCACAGGACGAGGCTTGAGGTGACACGTCCTCGCCTTTAAAGGAAATTTAATGAATACAGAATTGGAATATTTCTTCTTAAAATCAAAATGAATTCTTCAACCCGAAGAAAAGAAAATTGTATGGGTCAGACACTTTCTTCCCATACAAGAATCCATCCCATTTGCTTATCGAAACTAACGAAATGGATAAAGAGATGCTATTTCTATGAACAGCTCCACGATGCACCAACGACCTGTTCTTAAGTATTTCTTTGACAGGAATGTGATTAAATGAAACTATTTAATTGCCTTAAAACCATTCAAAAATAATAATTTAAATATAGAAACTAAAAATAAATCAAGCCATCAGGAATTTGTTTGGGTCAGGATCAGTGCCAGTCAGTCCATTGTAACCGTCCATTTATGGATTACATATGGATCTAGACTCAGACCTAGCCTAGCCGCTGTTGTTCTTGTTGTTCCTGTTCCTGTTCCTGCGGCGGACGGTCCTCTTTCCTCCCCTGCTGATCTTCCGCTTTTGGCGGCGCCTGGTCTTCTTGCCCTTGCCCCCAGATGGCGAAGGAGAAGCTGCGGGCTTGGCGGTTGTGGCTGCTGAGCTGGTGGCGGCTGTGGTGGCTGTGGTGGCGGCGGCGGCGGTGGTGGTGTCAGCGGTGGCGGAGGCTGCCGTGGTTGCGGCCGAGGCAGAGGTGGTGGTGACAGTGGCAGCCGCCGCGGGTGTGGTGGCAGTTCCAGTGGCACTGGTCTGTCTGACCAGGACACAGCCGAACAGGGCCAGGAGGAGGAGGACGCAAGAGTAGCGCATGTTGATGATAGTTGGAATGGCTGACAACTGATGCTCTTCCGGAGAATAGTTGGATGCTTTTATAGCTGAACAGATCTAGTTTCCAGCTGAAGCCACTTTGGGTTTTATCCGAATCTGGCACGCATTTTCGGGTCTGCCTTATCCAAAGTGTGTCAGTAATACGAATTTGTATTTCGATAACAAAAGGCTTTCTGGCCAAACAACAATGCGATCTTTATATTTTTCTCGGCCAGGTAAAGCTTCACTAAAATACATATTTGGTACATCTGAACATTAGATAACTGGAGAATGAGTTGGTTTATAAATATTCAGAATTTACTCGCACACAATCTGACCGACTCCACCGAATAGATTCCCTTTTGCGTGAAGTTCATTTCATTCTCAACGAAAAATTTCCCTTAGGGTCCCTTCTCGACATCCTTTTCTCCCTGAAATATATATGTATATATATCCCACATGTTGGAAGGATCCTCATGGCCTTATTTGAGATACATATTGCCGATTTCTGGACTTTCTCCGACATGGCTACAATTGTTAGGCACAGATGTTAAATTTATACGAACCAACTGCCCAACACGGACCTCGGATTCGGATTCTGCTACTCAAAATAAGTATAGATTGATTCCCATATTTTCCTGACAGACATATGTAAACATATGGACTATGCCTTTTGCATTTTGCATTTTGAGAGGAACACAAGCCGCCGCCAGTTCTCGATGAATATGTTCCCAACCGAGGAACCCGTTTGACCAATCAATTTGAGGGACCAGCAAAGATCTACCCAGCAGCCTCCAGAATTGAATTTTAATTGAAGTTTCTGCAGCTTGGGCAGACGAATCTTTGCCCCAACTGCCGGATCGAGTGCTCCACTGGTTCCACGATTTGAGCTCCACAGGGCGGGGTTTTCCACAGAAATTGTGATCTAAATATTACTATTTTTGTACCGATTCGAGCAATGGAAACAATCCGTAAGTCCGTTTAAATGTCTGATTCTCCATTCACTTATAGGGGATTTTCGCATTGTTGCGAGAAAAGGCATCCCGGATTTCCGGTTTCCCCAATTAATTTCTATAATAAATGTGTGGCCCACCCTAACGTTTCAAAGATACATAAGTGTGCGAGGGGGGAAACTCTTCTTGGACCATCATCATTGATGGCAACTGTTGCACACACCTTACCCTCCAACCTCCCCAATTCGCTGCCACATTCATTATGCAACTCTGTCGTGACAAGTGCCTCCGCCGTCGCTTTCTCCTCTATCCGGCTCGGGTTTTGGGGGCACTGGAGCTGACCGGGCAGCAGCTTGGTGCCAATAATTCACGCCTGAGTAGATCGCCCTTGTTGCTAGTCATTGAACTTCAGCAAAATACATGTATATATGTGTGTGTGTGTGTGTGTGTGTGGAGATTATTTATAGTATGGATAGGCCAGGGAACAAGAGGGAACCTATCCAGGAATGGGTTAGGCTGGACCAAAAATAACTGACATTTAATTACATAAATACCAATATCCAGGGGCACATGCAAATGGCATAATTATTTATTCCTTTTTCCTGTTTTGCAGTGTTTGGAATGATGATTGATAAATGATTCACAAAGGCACACAAATATATATTAAATATAATTATTTTTTTCTTTTTTAAGAATGCTAAATAATTGCTAAATAATTATTAGAAAAAAGATAACAAATAATTATATTTAATATATATTTTTGTGGCTTTTTGAATCATTTATGAGCAAACTCAGAAATAATTAAATTAAAAAAAATTTTTTTGTTTTAATAATTGTTGAATATTTCTTAAGAAATATAAAAAATATTTATATTCAAATTATTTCTGAGTTCGCTCAAAAATAATTATTATGGATAATTATTATCACCAAAAATTATCCGTAAAATTTTATTTTTATTGTGTTATTTTTAAAATATACTTTATAATGATAACGGTCCCTGAAATTGATGTTTAAACCGAACGTCTGCCGTACGAAGCTTTCGACAGCTTTTCTTGAGCTTCGGCGCATTGAGCTTTTATCGAAGCTTTAAGCATAGCAGGGCGTCTATCAATCCAACTCACCACCAAAGCCTTCATAAGCTTTCACCATGGCCAACATATGCTTTCACCGAAGCTTTTTGTCGACAAATTTCTTAGCCGAATACGTTACCCTCTAAGCTTTACAGCTGCCATGCCGCCATTTGGGGGGAGCTTTTGCGATCCAGTTGGTCTCGTTTCACAGCCAAAGGGGGGAAAAATCTGTGTTTTTACTCGGACGTTTCGTTGCAACCGGAAGTGGGATTCAAGGCCAAGCGAGAACATTATGGGGCATGCTACATCTCTGGAAGTCAAAGAGCCAGTCCATGTCCCTGACATTGCTTTGTGCACCCAAGTTCCAGGAAAATAAATAAAATCTTTCTGTTTTGCGGCAAGCAGCAGGTGGCAGGTGGCAGCTGGCAGGTTGCAGGTGGCAGATAGCAGGCTGAAGCCGTGGCATGGGGTTGCTAAGCGTGGTATTTTTTTGAGTTGATAGTTACCTCTGTGGCTGTCAGATGACAACCTGCCTCGCACAGGAAAATCACCATCAAGATTGCACAGGAAATTGCGGTTAGGGATGTGATAAATGTCAAAAGGATTCGCAGAAATCGCAAGTCAACCAGTAGCTCAGCATTGGGGGCGTTCTTTCATTAAAATGCAATAAAAATCCATATATCTATAACTTGATGGAGCAACACTAAGTACCCTGGAAGTGGACCATATCCTTTTAAAGTAGAGGATATCTTTTCAAATATTAAAATGGTTGCACAGAATCCATTTTCATAAACAAGCAATGGAATGGGTAAGTCTGAAATAAGAAGTTGATATGACAGATTAGCTTAGAATTTGTCCAAATAAATGTAGTTCGAAATAAATCAAAGACAGTTCTTATATTCTTGGAATACCATGTAATCTTTTCTGAGTATTTGAGTCGTTCGAGTGTGCCCTGGTGGAGATTCATGTCTGAATTATCTGCTATTGACAAATTTGCATTTGCATTTGCACAGACCGTAAAACTTGCGAAAATATTTTCTCATATTTCCAGCTATTTTCCTTGTAAATGTTCAACCTCACACATTCTCGGCCATTTCAATTAATCTAAAATCTCAATTTCACTTCTTATTGCTCTCTTTGCAGGTGAGTTCGGAATTTTCTTGACAGTATTTGTTCATAATCAAAGAAAAGCGTAAGTGAAACGGATAGTTTTAATTACTCAATTGCATTCTGACAACTGCAAAATCCAGATATCGCATTGCACAAACTTATTTCAATGACTTTTGTATGAAGCTGGGAGGTGGGGAATTGTGCAGGTGATTCTGGTATGGTATTGTGGGGTCACAAAGAGTCCAGCTTAATGAGATTTTTCCCAGTTCATTAGGGAGCTCATCGGGGGGGGGGGGGGGGGGGTCTGGTCTGTGGTCTCTTCTACGAGCATGTTTTTTTTTGTCTTTGTTTCAGCCAGGTGGACCAGGACCCCCCGCAAAATTGTCAGGTGGTCAATAATTGAAAGCGACACAAAGCCAGATATCCGCTAAAAGAGTGGGGTAAGCCCCCCGGACATTCGGATACAATAGTTCAAAGGTTCTTCCTCGACATGTTCAATCAATTTAACTGACATTTCCCCATCCTATACTCGCTGCTTTCAATTATGTTAACTATGAAATGGATAGGGATTGGTGGACTGGTGGTTTGGTGGATTGCTGGGGTTTGTTTTGCTGGTTCGACATGTGGCTTTTATTTGCTCTTATGTGCCCATTCCTCCTGCAAAATAAGCAATTATATCAAAAGTCAATGAAGGAAGCGCAAGGAAGAGTTTTCAGTTTGTGCTGTGCCAGCAGTAAAAACGAGAGAAAAAATGTTTGCGAAAATACGTATGAAATGGACAAGCATACACAAAGGCAATCAAATGGATTCCAATGGCAATTGCAACTGCAACTGCATAGAGGTTGAGGGTCAAGATGGGAATGGAAATGAAGAGAGAATGTTGTGAGTGAGACAAGCTATGCATATTAATCCGATATAGCAATGAAGCATCGACAAAGAATCTGAATTATTCTTGTTTTTCTTGCGCCATTAGTGGCTCTATTTTTCCACCTCATTTCTCCAACTAAAACTAAAAGGAAATAGTTCTGCAATAAGGTTTTAGAATTCCTTGTAGATTCGAGGAAATGCCTTTCAACAACAAATCAATTTATGCAAATTTGAAATCGGAAATAAACCATATTAAAAGTTAACAAATGTTCCGCTGATCTCTGGAATATGGCAGAAATATTAAAAATATTATGTTGGCCCTTTTGAAGTATATTTTAAAATATTTTAAACAATTATTATCACGAATTTCTCATAAGAAATATAAATTACAGGAACAAAACATAGAAAAAAATAAAATAAAATAATGAAGATAGTAAATAAATAAATATATAAGAAATAAATAATAAAAATAATAAAATAAAAACATAGAAATACATAGAAATCTTATAATTACCTTATTAGTCCGTAAATTTGCGCTTAAGATTAAATGAAAAGACAATGAAATAATAAATGAGAAATACTAATAAGGTTTAATTAATAATAAATAATGAATGATAAATATTAGTTGGAATGTTCGTTGGAAAAAGGTATTCCAGGTATCCAATGTTAGCCTAACGACCCCCTGTAGTACGGGTATTATGGGGTGTTTATTTAATTACGAAAGAGCGATCCAACCACTTGCTCAAGCCCCTCATTGAAGAGAGAATACAAAAAAATGAAAAGAAAAGCAGAACAAGAAAAAGAAACGGGAAAAACAAATAACAAGGTGGGAAGAAAGCACACAAATTCAAATGTTGCAGCAAAATTAAATTACGAATTTCCACTGAATAGCAGAAGGTGGCAGAGAGAGAAAGAGAGAGCAAGAGAGCAACAAACTTTGTCATAAAAGTTGACAAAAGTTTTTATTCCTATCTTTTGTTCTAGTTTCTCCGAGTATTCCCACTTCCCCACACGCCCCCCGGTGCGCCCACTGCGCCCACTGCATCTCCCCCAGTGGGACCGACCCTTGTGCAACTCTTGATAAATGTTTGCTAATTTTGTTAATCATACGCCGCGTTGCACAAATCCCCTTCCTACGCCCCGCCGAAAAAACAAGAGTGTCGGGCCATTGTTGTCTGCACAATTCCTATGACTAATGCTCGCTGGGGACCAGGATGCGCCGAATGCCTGCCAGGCCAAAAACCACACGAATCTCCATATCTAACATCATCATCAGAGTCATCATCGTTGTCATTCCTGTTGCAATTTCTGCTGCTGCTGCTGCTATTTCTGGTCCTGGGCTTAGCCTTTGCTGCCTGATGTTTGCCGAGGGCTTCCAGCGGCCACACAAATGCCCCACAAAGTCAGCCAGCCCAACATGTTAGTCTCTGGTCTAGTCTGGTCTGGTCTGGCCCTGGCTCTGGTTCTAGCTCCGGCCCTGTCTCTGTCTCTGGCGGCAACATGTTGGCTCTGCCCGGCCCCAGCACAGTGTCCCAAGTGCCATTCGACAGTCGAACTGAATGGAATATTTTCATTTTAGAACTATTCCAAGAGCGTGAAATATTTAGACAAATGTCTTGCTAAAAGTCCCTTGGTAAATATGATTTTTGTGAAATTATTCCATTACGTTTTGATTCTTAATTCTTGGATACCATTCACAGACTTTAAGACCTTCTCTTTATTAAAAATTAATGCAATCGCGGGAAATTACATTTTAAAATTGTAAAAATAGGTTTTGGAAGTAATTTAATTTGAAAGTGCAGCTGGCGTTCGATAAGAAATATTTTAGGATTTTTCGTAATTTATTTTGCATGATCCTTGCCACAGGGTTGGCCAGAGCCCACCCCTAACCCACGTCCACATTTGCCTGGGTTCTACCTGAGCTGCATTTCGGTTAATGTAGTTTATTTGCCCGATTCCCTGATTGAGCATCGGCTGCCAATTTCCTGCTTCGATTGTTTTTGCTTTTCCGAGCACACACCGCCGTGCCGTACACTTTCACTGCCTCGCAACATGTTCGAAGGGAAAGCGAACGCGCCCGAGCATGAGCAGGCTTGTCGTGCCCCGTGCCCGATGCCCGACGCCCGATGCCCGATGCGCGATGGCCGATGGCCGGAGTGCCGTTATCGCTGCTGTGCCGCCCATGCCGCTAAGCAGTTGCAAAGCAGTCGTCTAGCGTGAAAGTCGAGCAGCAGCAGCAGCAGTAGCAGCAGCGGCTAGCAGCCCCAAGCAGTTAGTAGCAGCAACCACCCACGGCAACAGCAGCAGCAGCGGCAGTGGCAGCACGTGCCCCGAGCCAGCCTCAAGCAAACAACATCCAACAACCAACAACCAACAGCCAACATCTTTGCGAGTGTTTTCCCGCCAAGGTGGTGCGTGTGGTCTTTGCACTACCATTTCCATGCCCCCTCCATAGAACTTTTTCCAAAGTGCTTTCCTTTTTTTTTTTTTTGTCGCGTGTTGAGTGTCGAAGGTGCTTCAGAACAAACTGCGGCAAAACAAAACAAAACAAAACAAAAAAAAGTGTTTAAAAATCTCAGGAAAAGCAAATCAAAGTGCACAACACAACCGACGGGCGGGGGGGAAGAGACAGAAGTGCGATCCCCATCGAAACTCTACAGAAAAATGGAACCCAAAGAGTAATACTCTCCCAACTTCGAAACGGCTTAAACCAACTAAAACCGAACGTGGACTCGAGAGCAGCACTCTAAGGTTGATATTCCATTCCATATAAGGTGTAGTATTGGTGTAGAATGCGATCCGATCCGATCCGATCCACTGGCCAACATTTAATCAACTAAAACCGAACAGAAACCGAACCGATTACTATAAACAGAACTTGGCTCCAAGAACTTGTTGCAGGGCACTGGCTAGGGTGGATCTCCGTAAAAGGCCAGGCCCGGACCGCTTACGGGCGCTGCAAAACAGCGTGGGGCGTGGGGCGTGGAGCGTGGGGGCGGTCGATTTTGTCACAGCTAAATCCGTAAATAACAATATGAGAAAATGCCATAAAGGGAAACCAAGAAAATCGAATAGAGAAAGAGAAACAGAAACAGAGACCGAGAATAATCGCTTCCATTGATTGTTATCATTTGTTTCCTATAAATTGTTCACTGATTAATCGTCGATGGGGCACAAATATTTGTTTGCCGAAAACAAAAGTTAGAGCAGGGGCTCGGTGGCTGGCAAAGAGCACCTCTGAGTGCTGGAAAGTCTAGCAGGAAAACAAAGTTAAAATTCGGCAAATGATTAATGGTGCCGCAGGGCAAGGGAGTTCCCAATGGTGAAAAATCACTCGAACAGCTTTCCACCAAGTGGAAAGTGGAACATTTCGATAGATCAAAGATTAAGACGAAAAGAATAAGCATGAGATTAAGATTAAAGGGAGGACTAGGGGACTAGCAAGAAGCCGATATATCAGTTTGAAATATAGGTAAAAAAATATATATATGTGTACTAAGAAATCAAATAAAATTTAAAGCATATCAAGAGTCATTAAACAACCCAGAACGGATTTCAGTATGAATTAATACTATAACTTGTAATACATATATGTACATAGATAGACCATATCTGGAGTGTAAGAGCCCCTCCGAGAAATGCTAATACCCAGAATCTGAAAGTTCGAATTGGCAAATATTGGAACCTTGTTCCCCCTAGAAACTCGAATACCTTATCGAGACCTGCATCGGCAGCTGCCGACCAGAGTTCAGAGCTCAGGGAGTTGCTGATCCCCAAAAGATTGTTGCCAACCCAACCCATCATCCCCCGGAAGTTCCAATAGAAAAGGCCAAAGCCAAAGCGAAACT
Organism: Drosophila helvetica; assembly: GCA_963969585.1. Lineage (NCBI taxonomy): Eukaryota > Metazoa > Arthropoda > Insecta > Diptera > Drosophilidae > Drosophila > Drosophila helvetica. The sequence continues at coordinate 14,814,779 of OZ018401.1, read as the reverse complement.
TTCAACTTGCCAATGCGCCATGACTCAAGCAAATCACAATTGCTAAAACAGCACTGAACCAAAACCAAAAAAAAATAAAAAAAAAAAAATAAAAAAAAACAATAAGTAAAATAACCAAAGAAAGCAAAGACACAAAACTTTTCATATCTCTTGCTATCGTCCACAAAAGCAACAACAATTACAATTAGCGTAGTAAACGCATAAACTCTATAAAAATGTGTCGATTGTAGACCCGGATATCAGTGCGGAGGGGGCTCAATGAGTGGGGTGCGGGGTACGGGGCATGGGGTACGCAAAATAAACAGTCAGAGACAGGCACTCGTCGTCCACTTCTGCTGCCTTAGTTCCCCTGTTACTCTGGGGGGCGGATGGGCTGGGGGGGGATGGCTCACTTAGTCAGCCAGCGAAATGCGGCCGTCTGTCTAAGAATTTTTGGCAGCAATCAAAATGATTGGACCTCGCCTATAGAGAGCCCCACCAGCAACAGGCCCCATTGCGGTGGGCCTAAGAAAATTAACACATTTCGTCGAACTTTGTGTGTGCGGCTGACAAAACAATTTAAAAATATTATTTGAGTTAGTTTTGTTCTGTTGCAAGCGACAGGCGAATGGGGAAAACAAGAAAATTAAATGCGAAATTTGCACATTTGGCGAATAAAGGGGGAGGAGTTCCTTGAGGCTACCTTCCATCGGAATTCTAGAATGCTAGACAGCTGATATCTATAGCACAGTTTGGTGGATAGTCACATATCCAGAAACAATCTGCCCCATGCCATTCCCAGCCCCCCCAGAAGAGTCAATCCTAGGAGATAGCCAGCCAAATGTTCAGGAAAAAATAGAAAGACAGAATGGGGGGGGCGAGAGGTCACACACACACATAAATGGCAGGAGGTAGAAGGCACATTCCCTAAGAGCGGAATTCATCAAAATTGAAATGCTTGTGGGTCTGTGGCTAAGTGCTTGCGTCGCATAATTAACGCATTCCCTGGTGCAGCCGCCAAGAAGGAGGAGCGGAGCAGAGCTGCTCTGTATCTGTATCTGTATCTGTTTCTCTTTCCGACGAGTCTTGTGCGAGGTGTATCTGTCAGATGTGTATGTACACATGATGGAATGTCCCCGCTATAATCATCATGGTGCTAGCTTGGCTTAAAATTCATTTCGCTCTGGCCATTCGATGCTACCCCAAAAAGAACAACGAAAATTATTTATAAAACTGAGCAGTCGAGTGGATGAATGCCGCTGCCGCTGCCGCCTGATCCGGGGCGAGCCAACGAACAGACGGACGGACGGACGAACGAACGTGCGACCGAACCAACGGAATCACGACAGAACGATAAAAATAAACCAAAAGCTAAACGGCGAACGAGACAAAACTGTGTTTATCCGTAAGAAAAAACCAAAAAGTCACAAAGGTGTGAAAAAACAAGGACGTGAAATATTGAAAGAGAACCAGACAAATAGAATACGAATCAGAAACAGAAGCAGAGACAGAAAAAGTACGGAAAAACAAATGAAAATGGACACAAAAATGCCCATCGAATACGTACACTCGCCGTACTCCGTACTCGGTACTCGGTACTCGGTGCAGGGTACACGCTACACTCGAACTCGAACTCGCTGATTTTGGTGCGTCTCTGTGCGAGTATCCGTACTCGTACTCGTACTCGTATCTGTCTCTGACTCTGGTTCCTGTGTGTTTTATTTCACTCTTTGTTTGCATTGCGCGCTAATTTCCACATTCTGCTCCCTCCCTTAACCCTGAAGCTCGCAGATAAATACATAAAACGCAACAATTTCAAAAGAAAACAGAGCCAAAACCAGACAAAAAAAATGTATAAAAATTAAAAAAAAAAAAAAATAACTCAACACAAGAAAAAGCTGAAGCTAAAAAGCAATTAAAACAAATTGTGCCGTAAGTCAGGTTGGTGGGCGTACGGCACGGCCCCCCAACTCTCCTTTTATCATCAGCAACGACAACAACAACAACAACAACAGGAACAGAAACAGGAACAACACTCCACCTAAAGCAACTGCGAAACAGAAACAGAAACTGAAACCCTCCACCGCACAAAAAGGTAAGCGAAGTACAGAACGGAAAAAGGGAATTATTTAATTAATATTTCATAAAAAACAATCAAAACGAAACTCTCTCGGAATGGTAGAGTCTCTTGCCACGTTGCCACCTGCATACTTTAAGGGCATCCAGCTCGAAATACATATATATTACATATGTACATCGATATTTACATATATACCAGCAATATACCCACTCGAACCGCATATCATTTTGCACTCGATTGCATTTGATTCGATTGCCGTTGAAAAATTATGCGTAACGGAGAAATGAGGTCAGCAATTTGGCAATATATTATGATTTCATCGTTTATGCCAGGCTATGCAAAATCAAAAATATACCCATCAACCTACATTTATCTGAATATATTTGAGTATGCTTTGACTTGTCAGAGTTCGCCTGAATGCTCCCAAAATGATTTTCGCGCTGAGTCCGTCCATTGCACTGTTCCAGTCCTGACAGCGAGGCACGAAGGCAGAACTTGTTGATCAGGATAACAGGGATGAGGATCGGGATAAGATAAAATCAAATGGCGTCGGGCAGACAATTGGTCTCTTAAGTGTATGTGAGCGGGGGAAAGGGTTCTTAGTGGGGAACATTCTACCCATATACTGGCCATAAACATTGTATAAGTTGTATCGATTTTCATATATTAACTTGTGCAGCCCATAAATATTAATTAATGGTAGAGACACACACACATCCTGGCCATAGTAAGCATTTCTTTAATTTCCCGGTTAATGGCTGCTGCTCATTCGAATGAAGGACCTCTTATGACACTCCTTGAGCGGCGGCACTGTAAACGCGTCACTCTCCCCCAAGAGGCGAATCGAAAAACTCATCTGCCACAGTGTCTGCTCTCCGCTAATGATGGCGACGATGCACAGCTGCCTGGCTGCTGATGCACAGTGCCTGCCAATAGTCTGACAGCAAGCATCACTCGAGGAGAAGAAATGCCAATGAATTGCAAATGCCGTCGGAACAAGCTGAGAACCATCTCCTATTTGGCTCCCATTCGGATGTAAGCTTTTCGAATCGCTAGGATCCGAGTATATCCATCTATGGGCTTTTTCGGAATACTTTCGCTGGGTGCTGAGTGCATTTCGTGGAGTGCGAAACTTATTTTTAATCTACTGTGACTCTTCTGGGCTATTTTATTTAAAATTAATCACAAAACAGAAATGCGAAATGTTTCATAATCGACGAAGAGCTGAGGCTAGCCGAGCATTCGATAAGATAAGGGTCTCCAGTGCGATAGAGACCAGTCGACCAGTCGACTTAATGCCTCAAGTAGGCAGTATTTGGGGGACGAGAGCTCCACAAGCCAGCAGCAGGCGTACAACTCTTACAGTAGACAGCACTGGGAGCCGACACGAGGAGCGCCTTCGACTTGCGTGTGGCCTAGCCGGTGTCCACTGTACTCAGCGCACTTACCATTCCCATTCCAATGGCACTGGTCTGCTCACTTGAGTAAATGATTGACGTACAAGGCAATTAATAGGCGACAAAGCGACTGGGAAATTCATTTGAATTATTTTTGTATTTTTTGTGTGTTCCAATTTTTTTTTTTTGGGCAGAACAAATCTTTAGGGTCGGATAAGCGAGGCAACACTGGTTTGCTGATAAGATTGAGATCAGAACCTGTTAAATGCGCACACTTTTCGCTCTCACTGTTTCTGTGTGTGCAACATTTTCCCCGATTGGCACTTAAAGGATTTGCATACGGCCAGAAGGAGGAGGCCCACACTCCACACACTCAACGACAACTTTGTCAGCCGTTGCCATTCAAGTTTATTGGCAAATTGAGACAAATTTGTTCAAATGTGGTATTCAAATCGAATGGTATGGTATGAGATGGGATGCTATCTGTGGTCGCACAGCAACATTTTTGAAAATTCGTATGTGTTCTCAAGAAGAAGAGAAGAGAGGGAGCCGCCACCCACAAGCACATGGCCATGTCACTTAATATGTATGTCTCCGTCTGTCTCTGCAACAATTTACATTTAAATGAAAACAATGTTGAAATATTTCAACTGAACTTTTTTGTGCATGCAGCTGACAGCTGAGTCGGTCCCCAGAAGCCAACAACAAAGTACACAGTAGAGTCTGTTGGGAGGCGCACAAGTCGTTGCCAAGAAACCAAAAATTAACCTGATTTTCCAAGTGAATGCTCGTTAAACTTCCTGCTTGCCACCTGGAAATGGGAGCCAACTCAATGATCACTCAGTGGCGGACTTGGAAATGAGTTAAGCCCAATATCATGAACCCAAATCGACTCAAGTCATGGGACATTCACCAATTTGATCATTCATTGGCTCATTTCGACTCATTTCGATGCGGCACGAACTGAAAGTGATTGAAATGTAATTGACAGCCTCAGCCTCAGCTTCGTCTAAGTAGCTGCCACTGCCCCCCGCTGATGCTGTTTGGTCTTACATTGAGAGACCCGCAGACCTCTCCCCCAGACACACATAAGATAAGTCGCAGCTGCTAATGCAAGGCTAGTCATGTGCTTCGATTTATCGACAGCATTTCTATTTGTACTCTTGCCACAAAATATTTACACAACTGACAGCTGCTTCTGCTCTGCTTCTGCTTCTGTTTGGTGTTGGGTTCTGGATGTACTGGCTGCTGTGGCCTCCCCCTCTGCGGCATGGCATGGCTGTGTCTGTGGGTTGTGGGTCTGTGGGGGTGTCTGCTGCTTTATGTGCCCCTCGTAGCAAATGAATTATCTAAGCTTATTGTCACATAATCTTTGTCAACATGGAGACAGCGCCAGCGACTTAAGATACACTCGCTAGCGAGGGCTTAGCCGGAAATGCCATGGGCTTTGGCTCAGCACAAATCCGCCACATATTGGACACTATGCTAAGGGCTGGACTTTGTTTGAGTAAAATAAAATTATATCTACTAAATTGTATACTAATAGATTCTCTATCATCTATCCTCCATCTAGTACTCTTACATGTACTTGCAACTCAGCAAAAAACAGTTTGGTTGATCCCATATAATTATCGTATATTAATATTCATGAATACAAAACGCAGTCGACTTAAAAGGGTGTTCGAAACACTCAATGTTCTTTTTTCACATGGCTACATATGGCTATGTATGCCCTGGTATGTGCAATTGTGCGTATACGTAATATTGCAGTTTTCACTGAGCTTAGATCTGGCCATATCTTTGTCGTTCTTTCGTTTGTTCCCTTCCACTTAACCGCAGATTATTGAAAACGACAAGAGCATTCGCCTGGCTGCCTGGCTGACTGGCTGGCTCAGAGGCAGAATCAGATGCCGATATATGGATAGTCAGGTATAGCATGAAATCAGTTGAAAAGTTTAGTAATTAAATATTAACATGAATGCCGTGTGGAACAAACAGGAGGAGGAGAGTGGGGGCCTGGCCTGAACCACTTAGTTGGTAACAGGCTTAATCAATCATTTACATTCCCCAAGACAATATGCTGTTCGCCGGCCCATTGATTATCTGTTTGTCCCTGGCCCTGTCCACCCACTGGGCGGGCTGACCAGGGCCAAAGAAGGAGAGAAATTTGCATAGAAAATCAAGGACGAATCGAAGTTGACAAACTGTCGGCCATCATTTTCGTGTCGGCGGCCCTGACCATGGCTAATGGTGAAAATTAACGCTCAACAATTTGTGTCAAGCAGAAGTTCAAATGGTCGTGGCATCGTTGTTGTTGCTGCTGGCCCTGTATTTTCTGCATTGTTTTTGCCAAGAATAATGGCTGAAACAATGTGTGGTAGTTCTCATGAGGCGGCAGGGGCTCCTCCCCACCGACTTGATGGATGGGTTTTGCCGATTGGCCTTTCAAATGTCGAATACTAGTACAAACGACAATTAACGCATCGGAATGCGATTTCTGTGTAAATCCCAATGAATCATTCCAGCTCAAATGAGAAATTCACACAGCTGCTAGAGTTTTGAATAATAAACCCACTGCGTATACTTGATATGTATTTTGCCAACGAACAATGGTAATTATCAGGGAGGAGGGAGGAGGTAACCATTGTTGTCTTATAATTAAATACAAATTATTAATCCAAGATTCCAACGAGTATTCATTTGTTGGTAAATTCCTCACAGAGATGCAGATACTCGAGAAAACCCGATATGCAGAAACGTAACGGGAAATCAATCGAATGTGCATGTAATTCCTCTTAATTTCCATGTAACTCTGCCCACATCCAGACTCAAATTACAAATAAAAATGCATGCCTGAGGAGTGTCTTTATTAAATGTCGAAAAGTGTTGTAGCCAAAAAGTCAGTTGGCACTCGCTGCTGGGCAAAAATGCATTCAAAACCTTTGACAATCGAATCATATATGTATGTAAATATTAGAATATGAAATATTGTCACCCGTCAAAGCCTTGCTGGATTCGAATATTTGCCAACGGGCAGAGTATTCTATTCACTTTTCTCTTCAAGCGAGTATCTGTCGCTATCTGCTCGAATTAACGAAATAATTGAATTCGATTGTTTGATTTTCCAGTTTCTATTCAATGAACTTTTTCATCATCGATTTCTGGCCCCGAAACACACACACACACGAACACGCAAAGAAAGAGAGCATAAAAATAAAGTGAAAATTTTCGCTTTTCTACATGCCCCCACCACCCCCCCACTCAACCCCCTTGAGCCGGCCTAGACTCCTCCCTCCCACCAGTCCACGGGCTTCCCACTTGAGCCATCGATTTTCGATTTTCCAGCTGCTGCGGCTCTCTGGCTGCACTACCTCTCAGCGTTTCTTCTTTTCACCTGCTCCTCCTTCCCCCTTGTTTTTGAAGGGTGATAGGGCGACAGGTGTGCCATTCAGGCCATTATTTGTTACTGCGACTCTGGTCCGGTTTTCTAATTAAAAGCAGAAGCAAGAAATTATTGTTGCATCTTCCAAACCATGCCTGGCCCTGCCCTTGGAGGTCCCGACACACAGGAGGAACATCACTTGCCTCAAATGGGGATCCCGCGAAGGACCATAGATATAATGACAGTAAGCTGCACTACGATTTCCCAGGACCATCTCCCATGTTGAAAATTCGTTTAGCATTGCGCGAATGCCCTCCAGGTCCGGCTCCTTTTCCGCTTTGAGGGACTCCAAATAATTGAGAGTGCTGTCCTCCTGCTCCTGCCATTCCCAACACTGTACGAAATAGGGGACTGTGCAAATATATGGACTTTATGCGACATCTAGCCAGGTCTCTGGTGGGTCATGTTGGTGGGTCAGAATAAGGACACCCGCTATGAGAGCTATGATCTGATCTGAACACCCAAATAAACAGAGTTATGGCGTCCTTGCACGGCACAGAAGAAAAACCCAGACAAATTACTGGCTTTTGCCGTAAAATAGAACCGTTCTTGTTGGTGAGGTTTCCCTTTATTTTCTCTTCCTTTTTTGGCTTGCAATTTGAAATCGATTGAGTCATTTGAGGCCGACGACACATGGGTTCGTTCATCAAATTCCATTTAGGCCTTGGCCCCACCAGATCTTCATCTTACTGCTATCCCGGATTTTGCATTTCTCATTTTGGGTTTTTGCGGCTCCCGAGGCATTTTGCTTTTGCTTTTGGTTTGGTTTTTTTTTTGCGTTTGGCTCATTTCTAATTAAAGGGTCTTCTATCCGGGTCGGAGTTGGTTCTATCATGTCACACACACACACACAGAGAGAGAGAGAGGGAGAGAGACGATAGACTGTGCCACAATCAGCCCCGGCTTCCGATGGACCCGACTCGACGCTGTCTCATTAGGTGGTGGCCCCATCACAGAGAGAGAGAAAGAGGGAGGGAGGGAGAGAGAGAGAGAGAGAGAGAGAGGGAGGGAGAGGGAGAAAAGCCCCCGAAAACATGTGCATTTGTCAGTTGAAATTAATAATCGAAATGGGAGTCGTGGATGGGAGTCGGAGTCGGAGTCGATTGGGTGTGCGGTCGGGTCGGAGTCGATTGGGGGCAGGGCCCTGATAAGCCCCTGTCGGCTGATCTGACAGATATGGCAGATAGAAACTCGTGAAGTGCGAGGCAGGCGGCAGGCGGCAGGCCAATGCGGTTTGATTTTGTGGCCAGATAATTTACATTTATACAACTCTATTCGCATTCGCATTGGTATTGGTATTGGTATCCGCATCCGCAACCATCATTCCATTGCATTCGATTCCACTCCGTACAAGAGCAGAGGCATCTCTGTGGTGCTTTGCATTTCGCATTTCGCATTCGGCATTCGGCATTTAGCCCTAAAGCCCTTGAGCCCCAATATTGAATTTGCAAAAATGCAATAAGGCACGGGATTTCGATTGGTTAGCCACAGTCTTCGCTTCGCTTCGCTTTTCTTCGCTTTTCTTTGCTTTTCCTTTCTTTTCCAATCAAACAACAGATGATGATGGGTCTTCTGCTTGCACTCCGATAGAGGCGCACCTGTTCTTAAGCACATTATTGCCAGTGATTGATTTATTGATTGACTGAGGAAGAGCAACACATTGATATATTACTCATTAAATAGTTTGGTGTTTTCAAAGCCGATTTCCCAATCTTTCTTGTATCAATTGAAGAGAGCCTGGAGCGGACGTTATTCATCTGAATACTCATATTTATCCACCAACAAATGCCTGCCAATACATATGTATATGTAGTATGTATATACGTACCTCTGGCTCTACCAATTATAGCATATGGCTGCAAGACAAAGCTGTTAAGCTGCCAACTGCCACTGGATTTCCTTCACTTCGCATCTCTCCCGTCTGGACCAGCTCCGTTCAATGGTGACCCCTGGGTACACCCACTTTTTTCTTGTTTTTGTACGTACAAATTGCCGCTCAATTGGCAAACATATTTATGGGGAAACGGGCAATTGAGCGAGGCACAGGAGCAGGGGCAGGAGCAGGAACAGGGACATCAAACACACTCTGAACCATCCGTCAATGGCCATTATATCATTTGGAAAATTCATGCCACTGGAGCTCCTGCTGGAAAATGTCGCCGCCAATCTGCTGTCTAGTTTCTGTTCGTTGTGTATGTGTGTGTGTGTGTGTGTGTGTAAAAAAATACACCAAATTCAATTAAATTTTTATGGGCCATACCATACCATACTCATAGCCGAATCTGTTTTCGCTCAGATGCCAAATCAAATCAGACAATTTAAGTGGCTCCCCGGTTCCGGCCGGGCCGGGCCCGGGGGCCCACAGAAATGTTTCTCCTCGAAACTTTTGAATATAAATTAATTACAAATTGCGTATAATGCTTCAATTTTGTTTGTTTGTTGTTTCTGTTGTTGTTGTTGTTGTTGTTGTTTATGAAAAGGGTTGGGTTCTTGACACATCCCATTGAGATTTGTGTGAAATCTTTTGTTGTTGCCGGATATCTTTTGGGAACAATATGTTAATGGCCTTCCTCGTTTTGCATAAACTCTTAGCCTTAAATTTTCAATTGCCAAAAGACCTTTTTGCCCCCTTTCTCTCTCTTTGCAAATTTAAAATTCTTTTTGTTTTTGCCGTCTATTTATTTTTTGGACAGATTTTTATTTGGCTTCCGTCTGCCTAGAACTTCTGCCTTACACTCTCTCTCTCTCTCTCTGTCTGTCTCTCTCTCTCCCTGGGCTCCTTCCACCTGTTGTGTATGAATTTTGAATGAGGTTTTGATTAGGTTCTGACATACATAAGCCCAACCATAACAGCCATGGAGATGTTCAACTGACTTCTGTGTAATATAATGCACAACTTCTGCTTTGAGCAACCACCCACCCACCCACCCACCCACCCACTCACCGCCACCACAGACACAGACACAGATACATACAATACACATATGTATATCCGTTATATTATATATGTATAATATAATGTACTTATCTTGCATAGTGCAAAGTTGGTAAAAACTTTCGCTGAAGTTCTTGGCTTGAACTATGTGGAAACAGGCCCAGATCAGGCTTACAGATTTCCCCGAAAATTGGTTCATTACTTGAAGAATAGTACGAAGTACTCTTCCGTTGGAACCATTCGGGCCATTCTCTCAGGCACATAGGAAAACTTGGAACCTGGAAATGAATTATAGAAGAGATAATGCGGGACGACAGCTAATCCGGCAAAAGTTATCGCCTTGCTTTTTGGCCTATATGCGATAGCCTGGCCAGCTGATGTGCATGTTATTATTATTATTGTGTTTGGTTGTTCTTTTTTTGTTTTCTGGCTTAACAAATACACTACTGATAAGCAGATAAGGGCTGTAAAAAGGCCAACAGCAGAGGAAGAAGAAGGCAACAAACAACAGGCCAGCGACGAGAACAAACAGCGACTTGTTAACATGACTTTGATTGTGATTTATAGGGCCCCCCACACACACACACACACCATAAACTTATCGCTGCAAATGCACAGAAAAGAAATAGAAAAACAACAACAACAAAACACGTGGAACAATGGAAGGGCGAAAGGGGGTAAACCTAGGGGCAGCCTATCTTGGCCAAGATGTCTAATAATTAGAAAGCAATCGGAAACGTCCCATTGGTAATTGGGAATCGAGTAGGCGATTCTGTGGGCCCGTCCACTCCCAATCGGATCTGTTCCACTGTCCGCGCTGCGATATTGACCGTATCCTATGCAGTGTGCATCCAGTGCAGAAAGGAAATGCCCAGGAACTGGCAGGGGGAGTGGCAGATGCTTGCTTGCCCATGGATTCCAACTTGGATGATGCAAATAATTGGCAAGTTTCAGCCACAAACAGGCGGCATCAGCAGCAGCAGCAACAGCAGCAGCAGCCTCCGGAGTAGTGCACAGCATGCAGCAGCAGCAGCAGCAACAAAGTCGAGTGCAACTTCTAGGGTTTAATTGAATTAAGCGAAAGTTTAGCATTATCTGGAAAAGGCCAGTCACAGACAGATAGACGGACAGACAGCCAGATAGAGAGAGAGAGAGAGAGCGCGAGGGAGAGAGAGAACGGCAGAGGGCCAGTCGGAAAAGTTGCCATCGGTTGCCAGTGGCAACAGAATTACACCCTCTGCATGCAATTAGGCGCTGGCACCCACCCCCCTCCCCTCAGTGCTTGTGGCAACTTAGTTGTCAACTCTTTTGTGGCACCCATAAGTGAATGATTCGAGTGCCTGTGCACGCATACCAGATGAGTGCAGGTATCCCCAAAGCAGGCGACTGTCAGGATGTTCTCTGACATCTTCTAGGAATCTTCCAGACTCCACTCCAGCTATAGATTTTCCCAGGTATCACACACGGTTCTTCTGTGAGTTCTAGGACCTCTCCGCATCCATTTGATTAGTGGGAACAAGGCTCTGCAGATACTCTCAGAGCTGATCCTTCGAGCAGATCCAACTGCTCGGCGCGCCACTAACATCCGATCCGGAACATTATCCTTTTGTCTCTTGGTTGCTACTGAAACTTCCCGCCAAATGCCAAAGTACACAACTCTTTTAAATTGGCCATATTTTACTTGTTCAAGTATTGGTGTGCTGCTGTGCTGTGTGTGTGTGCAGATATTTTCCGCCGTGTGGTGGATAATTCATTGAATCGCCAAACAGAAAACGTGTTTCCACATTTGGCCTGCACTGGACACTGGGCTGCGTTATTGTTGCAGTGTTATCCTGGGGCTTTGTCCGGCTTTATATCGGTCGATTATGGTTATGGATTTGTCATCTCCTTTTAATTAGGCTTCCTTGTGTTTCTTGAATTATTGCCAGACATTTTGCCTGTTCTCTTGCTTTTCTGGTAGACTTTTCCACTGTTTTAGTCCCTGGCACTATTCATGTTAGTGTTCAATCGGCCAATCAAAGCTGTTTGTACCAGGGATCGAAAACAAATAAACAAATCAATGCGAAGGAAATATGAGGCGGCAAAATGGAATATTTATTTATTATTATTATTATTAACGATATCGGAAAAAAACCCTTTTTTACGATTTATATTTAATCATTTTTAATTTTTATTCTTTATTTGTATTAAAAAAAATCAGAAATAATAATTTAATATACTTTGTTCAAGGAAAATCAAAATAAAGATTTTTTTTTTTTATATTATTTTCAAAAAATATCACTATCAGAAAAAAACACTTATTTTTTATTTGTTAAAAAAAAATACCTTTTTTTTAATTCTTCCATTAAAATAAGAAAAAACATTTGATTTTTATTTTAAAAGTTGTAAATAAAAAATATTCCGTGACTTTTGTTGTAAAAATCAAAAATGAAAGGTAAATTGAATATTCCTTGAACCCACTTGATTCATTATTATTACTTTTGTTAAAAATATTCTTGATCTATGATCCAATACCTTTCATATGATACATCTGCTATCAGCTAGCAGCAATTTTAATATTTTCTTTTTGGGATTTTTATTTAAAAGGGTATCAGAGCAGCCCTCGCCCCCCGATTCAGGGTTTGTTGTTTCTCCACTGCACTGCAGTGCACTGGTTTCTAATATGCATTTCACGTATGCAAAAACATATGTACGAGTGTGCGTGTGTGTGTGCTTACGTGCCCCAGGCCAGAAGCCAATTATGACCTAGGCGTTCGAGCTGATGTCGAGCGGCGAGTGGCGAGTGCTGTGTGTGGTTGCTACTGTTGTTGGCCCCGCTGCCCCGTTGCCTCTTTCTGGTGGGGCAAAAGCAATTTGTGAACGCTCAATTGCAGGCGAGCGGCAGTGGCGTGCTGCACAGCCCAACCACACGTCGACAGCTCGCACCGAGCCAGGAGCCAGGAGCCAGGACCCAATAGCCAGTAGAGCGTGCAGCGGCTTTGCTTAGCCCCGCTTTGCTTTGGGCCCTGTTTACATGTCAATCGGGATGGAAGGGAGAGCGAGACAGCGAGAGAGCGAGGGAGCGAGGGAGCGCAGGGGCGGTGCAATTGTCTGGTTGCAGGCTTTATTGTTGGCCTTTTGCGAGCTACGTTATGATTGGTTTGGCCCACCAACTGCAAATTGAGAGAGAGGCAGGAGCAGGGGCAGGGGCAGGGGCACGGACCGGAAGGCAAATTTCATTCCCCGACAATTCATTTGGAGCTGCAAAAGGAACCACAATCAAATTAGACTCTGAACTGGCTGGATAATCGTTTTTTATTGGTTTTTTTCCTTTTCCGAATGGGGAAAAGGGAAGAGGGAAATGGGAAATGGGAAAGGGACGGATCTGTCACTTGTTTTGAGGCTTTCAAGAGCACAGTCCCAAACTTCTTTGGAACCTTCCGGGATGGGATGGCCAGGTGCTGTCTCAAACCAAAAAAGGCACCTCAAACTTTTTACAGTGCACTTCACTTGGCCGGAAAACCCTTTTAGCCATTTCCATTCCCATTTAGATGGGTTTCGGCTCACAAAACTTTCCCACCCTCTTTTTTTTGTATTTCTTCCAGCCAGTTAAGACTGTGGGCAAATCCAATGGAAAACTTTAAACTTTTCCGAAGCACTTCTATGCCCAGAGACAGAGACAGCGCCAGAGACTAGTCAGTGGAGTTGCATTCGAAGCAGCTCATCGATCATCCCCATCCCCATTCGCATTCGCATCCACCCCTAAGGCTGTAATTACTGGAAATGCAGTAGAAAGTAGAAAGTTCCGAATTAGACGCGTGTCAATTTGATTTAATAATGAATGGCATTTTCCCGAAGCCCTGAAGTGAACGAACAGAAGAAGGAGGGGGGAAAAACTCTGCGAACTATTCGGAAATGGGGAAAAGTGCTCGGTTTTCTCTGCGGCGGTTGGGAAAAGTCTCATTAGCCCGAGGCCTTCTCCCGAGCATGTTTACGTTGCGGCTGTATTTTATAATATGTTTCACCCAGCCCCCTACCCTGCCCTCCCCTGCAATGCCCGGCAGTGTTCTTCCCCCCGTCCCTCCCTCCTGTTTATTTGTGCAATTTTCATGCCTTTTTGTCTACATTTTATTGGGATTTTGTTTGGGCCTCCCCATTCATCATGTATACGCAACGTGGGAGCTGCTTCGCCACCCCAGCCCCAGCCCCCAGCCCCCGTAAGTCTTTCATCATTTTTATTCGGTTTTTGCTTACGTGGTGGCTAAACTTTTTTCTCATTTCTTTTATTTTTCTTATTGGGCGGTGGCGATGGCGATGGGGACGGGGACGGGGATGGGTATGGGGTGTCCCGCAGCGTATTCAAAAATTTATCAATTCTCGTAGGGTGCAAAGGCAATAAATTGCCTTTAAAGTGAAAAGTCTGTGCCGGCAGCCGATCTCTCTCCCCCCGGAAAACCCGCACAGAGCCGAGCCGCATGTGATTAATTGCGTGTGTGCAGGCCCCAAGATGTGTGTGTGCGTATGTATGTGGTAGTAAATGGGGGAGGCACCCAGCTGTGTTGGCATAATGAGCGCTGTCATTAACTTGTTTTATGTCGCCTAATCAAGTCGGTTTTTGTGGGTCCTCCTTGGCCAGAGCTGGCCAGAGTTGACCAGAGCACACGAAATCGGCAAACTCTAAACGCAAATGCCAAAACTTTTAGCCAGATTCAGTTTTTACGTCCAGTCCCTGGCTGAGTGGTTAAACTTGCTCCCAGCCACACACACACACACACATACACAAATTAACTTGGGATAAACCGAGAGCAGGCCAGACCAAATGTGTTTTACTCATGCATTCGAGCCATGCCATTTGTAAGCCAAACATAAACATTTTTTCGTTTTTTTTTGGCAATTGCATTTAAGCAATTAAAGCTAGATTTGATTTAAACGGACCTTTGACATGAACAATAACTTTATGGCACATAGAACAATAATATAGTACATATATTCAGACACTCAGAGATGCATAAGGACTCGTGCCACGCCAGGGAGTATGAAAATGGGGTCAAGCCTTCGATAAATTGTAATATCTTGCTGGAAAATATTATTTTTTTGGATCTAAGCATTTTTAATACATTTATACAGAGAAAAAATCCCAGAGATTTAAATATTTAAATAATATAAATCTTAAATAGAAGTGATTTTCTGATGTCAATAAATACTTTTGTGTATTCCATGTTTTTCCTTCACATTGATTTATTTAGTTTAAAATATATTTATTCATATTCTGCCTTTCAAGTCCGTAGCCCAATAGGGAAGGACCAACAATGAATTCAATTTGATTGCTAAATATATTCTCCATGATGTTGGATACTCTTTTGCATCCGCTAAAAAAAAACGAGTGTCAGATTATTAGCCATATCTCACGGGAGAAACTCCTCTTGACAGGCAAATGCTCATGAAATGTTGAATGTATCTGGGTGACTTTAATGCCCGAAGATGCCTCTATTTCATGGTATGTCATTTGACAATATTGGAACAGCCAATCCCGCACGGAATTCAGTTTTTCTTAGCGGTACAACAACCATAGCGAAGGACGAAGGAAGCTACCGAAATTCGCTGTGACAATGCATGGTGCTAAGTTCATCGAAGCATGTGAAAATCTTGAAAATCCATGTGAAAAATCGTAGAAAATCATGACACGGAAGATTCATGTTTCGTTAAATGATAGAAAACGCGACTGTAGAGGAAAAAGCATGAGCTTAGCATGATTTGGCAAAGAAAATGCCAGACTTTGAAAAGAAAGTGACGATTTTTGGCGGGTCATACTAAAAGGCAGCAGCATTACATAATTAAATAAACATATTAATCTACAGATTTGATAAACATATATAACAAATAAATACATAAATATATAAATAAATAAAAAATATATACTAAATATATCTAAATCATATTTATTTGAAATTTCTTAGATCATTTCTGTCTTAATCTATGCAACTCAACTTTGTTTATTTTTAAAAATCGAAATTGAACTCACAGGGCTTAAGTGTGTAGGCAGGCAAGTGCAGGGTCAGTGTTTCACTCATATTGCAGACTTAAAAGGGAAAAAGTAATGTCATGTGTCCTGCCTCGATGGTCGGTTGGGGGTTGCAGCTCGAGCCTGCGGGGCATATCGAGTGACGCTGTCGTATGTATGCGGACATGCCAATTAAGGAGCTCTTCTTGGCCAAAAATAGAATCCATTGCATATATAAACATTTATCTGCGGGCTATTTTGGTTACATTCACGTGGGTTTTCCCTGTGCAATGACACAAATATCACCCGTCCCACGCAAAAGCTGTACTGAAAGGCAGAAGGTAGCGAAATAATCAATCGAATTTCGGTTGACTGGTACATGGAGGAGTCCTCTCAGGCTCAATCGCCTTTCCTTCCGCCATCGGCCAGCACTACACTCGTGTGCTCGACTAATGTCAGGGCCAAAGTGGCAGGCTGCCGGGCTGCCGGCTACCGAACAATGGGGGGGGGGGGGGCTATTTGCACCACTCGGCATTCTCCTGGGCCCCCGGTTTCATTTTTATAATCTCCTTGTGGCCCTCTTCTCGACCACTTTAAGTGTCCACTTCCTATACGGACCTAAGCTCTTTGAATGTCATCTGGAGCATGGCGCTCTCATTCTTGGTCTCGTCGTCATGGTCCTCCTGCTGGCTGTTGCCTGGTTGGAGCCATTAACGTTGATGCGCTTAGTGCCGGCGCACAGACAATCCTTTGGCTCCACACTGTCGTACCATATTTATGTATGTGTTTATTATCCTTATCACATACACTCGGATAACCCACTACTCTCGCTCTGCCCCCTGCCCTCGCCTCTGCACTGGGATAGTGGCAGGACCAGGACCAGGACCAAGAGTGCCAGTGCTAGTGGAAATGGCATCCGAGCGTTGCCAGCCCTCTGTCCCCTGCTCAGCCTTTGGCATCGATGGCATCGATGCTGAGCTGATAGTCCTCTGGTTGCGGAAAATGCAAAAATTTGTTGCCATGTTGCTCCTTCGCGTTGACAACTTAATCCTGGCAAAAAAACAAAAAACAGCACAGCGACAACAGGCGAAGGGCACATTCCCCCTCCCACCCCCTCCCGCTAATCGTCTGATGCGATTACATCAGTATCCATCCACCCATCCCTGAATGCATCTCTGCTATGTGGCAAAGGTCGAACGAATTTTCTCGGTCACCATCAAAGCCTAATAGGAAAACTAGTTCGATTTAAAATGTTTTCATCCTTTATTAAATATAAATAAAATATATATATATGCTTGGACTTCTTGGACAACAGCCTGGCTTACCACCAAACGGGGAAGCATCGTCCTGCAGCCATACTCGTAGCTGTTGTTTCTCCTGTGTGCAATTTGATCCTTCTCCTTGCGACTGGCTAACAGTACTGATCGAAACCGAAACTGAGCTAACATTGGGTATATTTATGGTACTTTCAATTCAATGGTATATTTGTTTAAATCAACCAAATGCCATCAAATGAAGGAGCATTTTCTTGGAGATACATTCAACCGAACCCTTTTTCCCCACTCTATTTCTGTTCTTTCTTTTTCAAATATATACATATCTTTCTTTTTGGCTTACATATCTAAATATCTGTATGCCAGTATTTTTTTAGGTGCCAACTCAAGTTTTTCCTTTTGTCCATATCGAAAGCAAATAAGTTTCTGTATAATGATTTGAATTGGCTTAAAATTATTATAGCTGTGAAATTGTTGCAAATTACCTGCACAGAACCTTTGTTTTCAGTGCTCACTGTACTACCACATATTTTGGCCATGTGGCATAGGAAAAATCAAGCTAGCCATTCCATTTGCCGCATCCCACCCCCAATTCGGCCATGGACACATGTGAACTGCTGGTGTTTGTGCTGGGCTAAAAGAGCCACCAGCTCTCCAGGCCGCTGCATGTCCTCCTATCCTGTCAGCTAATCAAATTCTACACGCTTCGCCGCGGGTCAGAGGTGGCACTCCGAGTGCCGGTGCCGGTGCCGGGAAAAACTTGTTGACAAGACAACTCTTTGCCGCTGCAGTGGCCGCGTTTTTGCATGCTACGGCTACGGCTAGGCGGGGGGGACATGACATGCCAGGGCAGGACACCTCTGAGTCCAGGCCCCTGCCCTGCCTGCCCCGACCAGCATCTGACAGCGTTCAAAATTAGAAAATAAAACAGGAAGCGGGAAGCGGAGTCGAACCGAAATGACAAAAAATCAGTTTTACCTCGAATCAGTGGGGATCTATTTTGGGGCTCAAAGGACACACCAAATGCCATTTTCCTACGAAATTCTCCTCAGGTGAGCTCGCAATGGACTTTTGGCTTAAACAATGTTTTAAGGCCATTCGAATGGAGCAATTTTCAGGCATGTATTCAGATAAAACATACGAGAGATTCCGATAGAATGGAAGGATGGACTTCAGCTTTAGCTTCTCTGCAGCTGTTGGATCTCTGCAAATCCAGAAACGCCCAAGGACAACCTGTTGATAAATCCGCAGGAGCTGGTACGTCTTCACTGCTCTTTGCGAGTGGTGGCCTTCTTCATTGTCATTTATCTTGGGTAATTTGCCCTCGAAATCAATAGAATATACGAAAAGGAAGGCAAAGCCCACACAAGGCTGCAGGGCCCGAGGGCAGGGAGCACAGCCTGTAACACCCAGCCTCCAGTACATTAAGAGAGGGAAAGGTGAGGAACCGAAAGAGATGGATCATAAATCGGTATGAATAATGCTTCAAAAGCATACATCAGATTTCCCTTTTGGGCAGAAAAACAATGAAGCAGAGCCGCACAAAAACCGGGACAAGCCCAGGAGCCAAGAGCCGGAGCCGGAGCCCGCCCTGTAATAATGTCTAACATGAACACACACAAATTACAGCGAATTATGTTAAGTAAAGCCCCAAAAGCAGGAACAACCACAAAAAAGCAAATACACCCATTCCCCGCATTCCATTCCATCCCTTCCCATCCACATCTCCATTCCATTCCATCCTTCCATCCATCCATCCACCTGCAATGACAAACATAAATTGGGAATGGGGCCAGGGGACGGCGACGAGGACGGGGCTGGGGCTGGGGCCGGGAACCAGACGGGAAGATGCGCAGGAACCGGAAGTGGAAGAAGGTTAACGCGAAACAAGCAGGAAACAGGCGTTTGGTTAAGATAGAACCTGAATCCAAATTTAAACAGAGGCAAAAATGTTCGTATCCAGTCTCCGAGAAAATTGTTAGCTCTTTGTGGAACACTTTTCCCATTTCCTAATTTGGGGTTGTTTATTTGTGCTATCACCAGAGATTTTTTCATGTCATTTTTTGTACAAATATTCGACACATAAATGTTAACACTTTTCCGGAAAGACAGACTAAGGGCCGGTATCTCGACTTCGGGTTAGGGTGCCGGTTTTGGAAAGAGAGGATAAAGTTGACCACCTGATAAGCTTCTCGGTAAAACAGTTCGTTATTGTCAAATCCGTTTGACAACCAGAAGTCGAGATATCGGCCCTAAATCTTTACCTAATAGATGGTTTTTTTTTCAGACATTTGTTGAATTTTTATGGGAAAATTTTTGAAAATTTTCCATAGCTTTATGGTTTATTTTTTAACATTATAAAGGCAATAATATACTTTCAAATATATATATATCTGATTGGTAGGAGCCTTCAAAGTCTTGGGGCTGCATAATTCTAACCAAAAATTCAACGTAATTAAACTTTTTTGTCGGCTTATGAGATGGTATCTTTAGGTGCCTTTAGGGCCATATAAAATGCGACCTTAAGACTACCGAATTTCCTTATGATCTCATCATAAACCGGCCGGAGTCCGCCCACCTCCGTGCCCTATTGTTGGTCGCTTCATCATCATAACTTTTTTAATGGGCATCGTTTTGGGCGAAAGAAAATGTAACAATAACGAAAGCAGGAAAATCAGTTTTGATATTGTCGAAGGACCTCCCAAGCACCCATATTGAACCCTCAAACCATCCCTTCGAAATCACTTACCCCGCTCCTAATAGGTCTCTTAGTTGTTCTCCTGTTGACCCTTATGCCTGTGTGTGTGTGTGTGTGTGTGTGTGCATGTGTATGTGGATTTAATTTGCTTTCTAATTTGTATGAAAATTATGTTTGTATACACAGGGAAAACCAGAGCAGCCACCCACCCATTCACACACATACATACATACATACATATATACATAAATGTGTGTGAGTGTGTGTGTGTGGAGTGGATACGTGCCGTGTGGAGCTCGCACGCAATTCGACTTCCTGCCCAGCCCTCAACCCTTTCGGCCTGGCTCTTCCCTTAACAAAGCTCAAACAGCTTCCGTTTCCGCTTTGGTCCTCCTACTTTTTTGTTCACCTTCTTTTCTTTTTGTTGTTTGTTTTTTGGGGTGGCGGGGTGGTTGTTTGGGTGTATAAGTGTTGCCAGTCCGCTGAGCACTTGAGTAGCGACAACAAATAATTACAACAACTACGACAGCGACTAATGCGCTAGTTACTCTTGTCTGGCAGAGAGCATGGGTGGGGGGTGGAGGGGTGGAGCGGACAAGTGAGAGTAGAGAGTGAAGAGCGAAGAGTGCAGAGTAAATGTAGCAGAAAACACTTCATAATTTAATTAGTGCTGGCAGCCTCGTTCCCATTACCCAGCAGAGAGCGAAACAGAGATACAGAGAGCTAGAAGCCACCACAGAGAGAGAGACAGAGAGAGAAGCAAAAGGAAAACCTCCCACAGGTGAAGACTGCGACTGAGAAATGATAGGGAAACTTGGGCCCAAAACGCAGAAGCAGGGCCTGCCCTGACGAATAAATAACTTAATTAATAATTATAATAAAAACAATCTTACGCACGTTTATATCAGACAAGAGGGTAGGAAGGGTAGGCAGGGTAGGCAGGGTGGTGGTGGCGGGGGGTGAAAGGTAAGAAATGGACATGGCAGGACCCAAAGCGTACCGGACAGGAGCCAAGACTGGAGAAAGCAGTCTCTCGGATGTGACCGAGACCAACAAAGGCAAAGAGTGAAAGAATTCCCTCAAGGGTTTGAGCTGTTGTTGCTGGCCAAAAGGAAAAATGAAAATTCCTCTCACTGACATAGAAACATTAACGGAAAACAGAATTAGGAGCAGCAGCAGACACGGACACAGAGACAGGAGTCCGAAAAAAATGTTGAAGACGAGAATATGAAATGTGGGATGATGGGATGATGGGTGGGAGATGCTGACGGAGAGAGACAGAGAGAGAGAGAGAGAGAGACGGAACCACAACAAACAGCTCAAGGGGAAAAGAGGTGCCAAGAATAGGAAAAAGGAAGCAAATGCCAAGGAAGACAGTGCCAAAGAGGATTAAAACAGAGCGGAAAAAAAAAACAAAAAGGGAAAAGGGAAAAGCTAAATGAAGAGATGAGTGCCGGAAAAGCAGAAAAGCTAGAAGGGACATCAAATTGTAGGAACAAAGGCAAACCGAAATTATAACGAAAAAGTACTAGAAAACAGGACTTTATAACACGGAAACGAACCCTTAATGAAAGCTCCTTAATGAAATTCTCATACATATATGAAAATATGGTATGAAAAGTGCAGTTGAACGAAAAACTTGGGAGAGCAACTGCCAGGGCAAAGGAAACATCTTTCGAAGTGAAAAGCAAACAAACAAAATGGCTTATTTTCCACTGAGAAAATGGAAATGAAGTTAAAGATGAGGAAAGGAAAGGAAAATGCAAAATGGAAATGGAGAACATGCACACGAAAGAGAACCAAAAGAGAACTATTTTTCATAATTTCAATTTCAATCATAATTTCGGCTCTCAGGAGATTGCAGATTTTCTTTTCTGGCATTCTGGAAGGTGCTATAAGATTTGGTATTAATTCTGACAATTATTGGCATTTATTTATCGATGTTCTAAAAGGCACTGGAAGGGCCTGGGAGGGGCCTACAGAAGCAAATTCCAGTTCTGATTTAGTTTTCAAGGAGGCTGTCAACATCTATATTAATCAGAGCCAGCCACAAAGAGAGTACCCATTGAAAGTGATTTGGTGAGCATCAAGCTTGGTCGGAGCGGGGGAGTGGGGGAGGAAGCCGTGGCATGTTGTGCCATGCCGTGCCGTGCCGCCTGCGAGTGTATCAGTTGCCTGGAAGTAGTATATTTACTTGGGTCATAAGCCAAACGCTTCAAGTGAAACAAAGAACCGACACGAGCGAGGGGGGAGGAGCAAGGAGCAAGGAGCAAGGACGAGGAGCACCCAAGACAAGAGGGAGCATTTATTGTTGCCCCCTCTCTCTACGTCTGTCCCCTGCCTGGCTGACTCGCTTTCATCTTTCCCTCCGTCCTGGCCTGGGCTGGCCTGGGCGATGGCTGCTTGTCATTCGCCTTTTGTCAGACAGGGGGCCACTAGAGCATACTTTTCGCTCCCACTGTGTGTGTGTGTTCTGCAGCTTTCCCCCCATGCATAAGGACCATCCTCTTCAGCTGCTCCAGCTCCAGCTGCTCCTGATCCTTCTCCAAACTGAAATAATTTTTTCTTCATCTCATATATATATTTGTTTTTGCTACCTTTAGTTCCGCCCCCTCCCCTATCCTGTGGCATGCCTTGCTTGTTATTCATTGAATTATTATGTAATTGCCCCCAAAGAGCAAAAGAGCCCCCTCCCCCCCGCACCGGAGGCAGACACAAAGAGAGAGAGAGAGAGAGGGAGAGAGATGGACAGTGAGATTGCCATCAGAAACATGTTAAATCTCCTTAAAAAAAAAACGAAAACGGCCACAATTTATCGGTTTGCTTCTGTGTGCGTAAGTAGCTGCTTCCTGTGTGTGTGTGTGTGTGTGTGTGTGTGGGACAATATGTATTTCTGTGTGTGGGCTTGGAGTGCCTATAAATATTTTGATAGCAGAATAAGCGGCAGCTACAGCAACAGAAAAAAAAAAGAGCAAAGCCAAAAGCAGACACTCACCTGTCCAGGCTCACATTCAACCAGGCAGTTGATAAGGTCAATACAGGTAGCACCCCCTACAACACACACTCACAGGGAGGTAGAGAGGTCTACAATATGGGAATATCCAAACAAATATAGGATAGGATATGCTAATGCGAATATTCTATGATATAATGCAAATAATGCTCATAAATGGCAATATCTCTCTTATATAAACAAAAGATCGTCCGATATTTGATTCATTTCGGCGCGAGCAAACGAAGCGAAGCGAGTGATCAGGGGGACTTTCAGGGTTCATCGAAGAGAATCTCCTTCTTTATATGGAAACCACCAAACTTTATGATAATACATTTTTAATAGTATCTATAATTATTGTATTGTATTTATTGTATACCGTACCGTTAGTTTCGAACAATCTTTAACATTTGTAGGTATAGAAAATTGTAGAAAAAGTGGGGGAATAATTACTTATGGGAAAATCCCCTACGATTGATGCCCAATAAAATACTGTATATAAAATGCAAGTGGGCGGAATGCAACCCCTTTATGGTAATTCTTGTGCATTGACTTGATTTGTATATTGGTTCTCCTTTAGCTGGTTGCCACTGTACTCGAGCACGGGGGAAATTTTCTACAATAGACCCGTCTATCCCTGCCTTGCCGCATGAAAGGCAAATGTTTGAAATGCGTTGCATGAAAATGTTTGCATTGTATGTGTGTTATGGTGTGTGCATGTGTGTGTGTAGCACAATACAAGGCTCCACCTGTCCCCCCCTTTTTAGGGGAAAGATCAACACATGCCCTTCACTCCACGGGGAATATTTACCCCACACCCCGCTCTCTCTCCCTCTCTCTCTGTCCCCTTAAAGCTTCTGTGGAGCGCATTTTGACCCATCGATTTTGCATTTCTCTTCACTGTCGTTGCTGGGGGAAGACTACCCCCAAAAACATACACACAAATTTATTTATGTTTTTTTTTTGGGGTCAGCTTTTTTGTGATTCCTTTGTTATTCTTTTTCTTGCGTTTCTTATTTTTTTCCTTGTCCTGGGCGGAGGTCTGTCAATTGCTGACATTCTTGAGCGGTGGGGTGCCCCGTGCCCCGCACATTGAAATTGCCAAAAATGTTGCACGGCATGTTGTGACCTCACTCACCTTGCCCCCGAAGCGGTGAATGACTGACTGAATGACTGATTGATTGGGGGCTGGGCTGGAAGAAGCGGAGCGTGGAAGTTGCGTGAGAAGAAGTTGTTAGGGGGGTTCAAGTGGAGTTTTTTCTCTTGTAAATTTCCCCAAAATGTTTCTATTATGAAAATTTAAGATAACAGATCGATCGCTGCGAATTCATAATAATAATACCAAGCGAAATCGATTAATATCTAGCGAAAAATACTCGTATCCATAAATGAATAGTAAAACTTAAAGGAATAAATTGTGCAAAAATAAGCCTTAAGAAAAACCCAAACAGGGAAATTTCAAGCATGGAAACCCAGCTTTTACAAGCCGACGGAACTTCAGCACTCGTATGGCATCCTTAATGCCTCAAATGCTTTATTTTAAAGCCGTCTAAGCAGGTTTTCCGAGTAAAATGCAAAACTTTAACATGAAAATATTGGGTATTTAAGCCCACTCTTTAATCTCTTTTGAGCCTCTGCTTAATCAGAAAATAACAACTAAGTAAACTACAGCTCCAGAAATTGTTGGTTATTTGATTTGACTATTTTCGCATGGAAAAAGCTGTCGAATAACTCTCCATAAATCCGCAAATAAATAAAAGATGCATGTGTCCTGCCTGTGGCATTCGTTGGGCTTACGCCTGTGAGCCAATGGAAATATTATATGCATGATACGTTTAATTAAATCAATTTGTTGGAATTTACTTCTGGCCTGGTTTTCGGCATCGAACAGCAGAATATCAAAATGAAAATTCCTTGGCCAAGAACCGATGACCGATGAGTGTTCAAAGAAATCAAACACAGAATTTATTGGCAAGCAAGGGGAAATTTCCGAAATCTCTGCAGCAATCCTTTGTGCTCCGAGATTTGTGTCCTGTCGCTCCACCCCCAGGTGGCAAAATTGAATAAAAGTACAATTAGAATACATGAAACACAGAGACAGCAACCTCACTTTTCTTTCCACTCCCCACCCCACCGCTCCGCTTTTTTTTGCATTCAAAGTGGGCGATGGAAAATGTGTGCCGTGTTCTTGACGTGGGTGGGGGGGAAACATAGGGAAGTCTTAGGATTCAAATGAAAATGAAAATGAAATGAAAATGGCAATGGCAATGGCAGCGAATAGAACTGAAAGTGAAAGCCAAACACGTTCCAGGGAATATCCGAAGAGTCCTTAGAGCACACCCTCAGGCCCCAGCCCTCAACCCCATCATCATTGTCGTCATCAAATTGGTTTTGTGGCTTTGTGGCAACCACTTCATTGTCTGCCGCTTCTGCTCCCGAAACGACTTTAAAGGCAGCGACAGCACGCACAAATAAATTAAGCAAATTTACGGCTGACCAACCTGTGAACCCAACCATACCATCCACCCAGCCAGCCCTTCCCCCCACTCAGTGTTCCTACCCCTTTTGCGGGCCTTGGGCCAAGAGCTAGCTGCCCCTGGCATTTGTTTGCCTTTTTCGTGCCCACACTGAGCAGCACAATGCCGAATGAAAGATATACACTACATTTTGTGTCTGTATTTAAGATTTCTAAACAGTAAAATTTCAAACAAATGCACCAGAAGTTAGTGTATTAAATTGGGAACGTATTTGGGTGCTCAGCTCCAGCTGGACATCTGCCATTATTTTTGTTTGCTAAATATCTTAGTCATGGAAATGGAACATGCTTTTTTTAACGATTTTAGAACACGATCAGTACTCACTTTATTTCACTCTTTAATTGGTTTTGGCAGGTTTCAGGTCGACATCCTCATGTAGCGACTCCTTGGCTATCTCAGAATTATCGGACACCTCGGAACGAGGCTTGGGTTTTCCTTGAAAAGCCTTGAACACCACCTTTTTGGGAAACATCTGCGGGGTACGAGAGATTCCAGTACCACTATTAGGAGTACTTTGGCGATCTCACCTTGAATATGGTTTCGTCAGAGAAAACCTCCCCATCCCCATCCTCAGGAATCTTCACCTTCTTATCCATGACTATCACTCTGGGGATCTTCTGTTTGCTGGTGTGAATGGATTGCTGTTCAATAGATTGCCTACCCTCGAAGAGTCACCCTTAAACCGATGAAAGGAACACTCACGGCGGACCCCGAGTAGATCGAAAAGTTGAAAAGTTGAAAATATTTATTGAACTTTTTTGGGTTCTGTTCAAGTCAATTTTCAGGGAGAGACTGAATGATGCTCTCAAACATCTTTGACAACTATTTCCTGGAGCTCTATTCCCAGCAGGATTCCAGCTGGAGAACGCCGTCGGTTGAGCATCCTTGGGCTGCCACGCAAGTGCATCTCAACTGTCTGACCGGATGACGGGTCACTCGCAATGTTGCCGCACAATGGCGGAACTCTCCTTCAAGGCTGGGCTTGCCCTGGAGCCCTGGAGCCTGTTTAATTTTAATTTGATCGATTTCCTATCATAAAATTGTCGTTTCGTGTCCTCAAGAGGCGTTTAGCTCACCCCAAACGAAATTTTGTTGATTTTTACCTGGAACAGGCCCTGCCAGGAGGAGGAGGAGCACTCCCCCTCTCTCCTTTTGACAACTTCTTTTTCCGCTTGAGTCGCTCTCGCGCTCGCTCGCACCCGTGTGTCGCTTTCATTTCGTTTTGGGCCCGACTTCTGTGCCGTTTTCCTGTCGTGTCTTTGATTGTCGTCGTGTTACCTTAAGCCCCCAAACCAGCAGCTCCCAAGCC
This sequence comes from Drosophila helvetica, assembly GCA_963969585.1. Taxonomy (NCBI): domain Eukaryota; kingdom Metazoa; phylum Arthropoda; class Insecta; order Diptera; family Drosophilidae; genus Drosophila; species Drosophila helvetica. The sequence continues at coordinate 14,788,156 of OZ018401.1, read as the reverse complement.
TGGGGGCGCTCTGCCAGCCACCTGTTCGGCAGTTCGGCTGTTCGGCTTAAGTAGGCTTAAGTAATGCCGTTCTCTGGCTGCGGAAGGTGCGGGCGGGGTGGAATGGAAAGTTCTCTCATTCCGTTTCATTATTAATGGAACTTTGATTAAATTGCGAGCCTTGAGCCTGCCCTCGTCCTCTGCCCGACCTCTCTCGTGGAGAGTTCCATTGCACTGCCCCGGACTGATAGTCCAGAAAAAGAAACTGGAAACTGTGCTCTAACGAATTTGCGAAAATTAGCCAAAAGCGAGTGGCGTGCATCCGTTTCGGCATCCATATTCCTGCCTCAATGTGGGTGCAACACAGCGGAAAATTCAATTTTCTCTCGCTTTAGGCTCTGGTGGTACACACCCGCGGTATATGCCAAATGCATTACATCTCTCTCTCTCTCTCTCTCTCTCTCTCTCACTCTCTCTGTCTCTCCCTTGCTCCCCATTCCGAAATTCACTTGGGTTCCGGCCTGATGAGCACACAATTGTTGCCCATAGCCCGCCGGCCGAATATGATTTGTGAGCTCTACTACCAGACCAGACCCAACCAGACCCGACCAGACCAGACCCGACCATGGTAGCCCGGCTAGAAGCGGGAGATATCGAGCTGTAAATTGTTGTGTGTGGAAATATGGCGTATGCTTTGGTGAATGGAAATGCCCAGGCCATCGCAGGCAAATATTCGGAGTGCTAATGAACAGACTCGGTGCAGACTCGGTGATCGATCAAAAAATCGGAGGAACTTCTGTAGAACAATCTTCAAGGAAACACACAAAAAAAAACTGCCATATTTCCTCCGAATATTCCTTCGAATACACCCCACACTGAAACGAAATATTAAACACTTTAAACTAAATATAAAACATACAATTTGTGGGAAATATATTTAATTTAAATATGATTTATATTAAAGTAAAATATGCAAGGAAAAACACTTGCTTTTCACAGTTTCCACGCTCAGTGCAAAAATATTGGCATGCCATTTCTCAACCCCATTCTCGGGGCAGGGGACTTTTCTTCTGAATTTAGGCGAAATCCCCACCCAGATATGGAGAGTGCGGAGAGCGCAGGACACAGTCGAGAGTGGATAAGTCTTTTGCCTAAACTCCGACGCTCACGAAGAGGCAGAGCCTGGAATTGCATATGCAAATGCAAATGCAGAGCAGAGCAGAGCAGAGCGGAGCGGAGCGGAGCGGAGCCGAGATTCCACTCTGAGAGGAGCGGGATGACTCTTTAACAGCGCGGCATTTAATTCAGAATTATTTATTTATTTTTTCGTATTCTTTATCATACGCATTCCTGCCGCTGCAACACGATGCGATTCATTGGAATTCCGCTTGGCAGAAAATTCCCTTGCCTTTGGGTAACTTTATTGTGGCCTTTGATTTTCTTCATTTTCCTGTTCAGGCAGAATCCCCTCGTTGCCGCCTCACAACTGACACGTGGAGCGCATTCCGCGCAAAGGAATTAAGTAATTTCGTGGCGCAAAATAATAACAAAAAAATAAAAAATAAATTAACCCTCACTCTCATGGCTGGCTTTTAATTTCCTGCGTGGGAGCAGCAGGGTTGGGGTTGGGGTTGGGGTTGCGGTTGGGTGGGGCTTAGATGCTGTGCCGCTGATACCACTATTCGCCAAGTGAAATTGCTCAGAGGACTCCCATAGGTGGCCATGGAGCCAGCCGTCATCCGGGGGCAAGGTCAGCGCCGAAGGCCAAGCGCCATTTTTCATGGCATGCATTAAAGCTAAGGCCAATTTAAATTAACTTTGATAGCAGGCTTTGGCGACAGGCTGGCCACAAATGAAGTGCATTCAAAATGGCCGAACATCGGCGGCTAACAGTGCACAGTGGCTAAGACGACCTTGGGCGACCGACCACCAGGGTCAGTGCAGTCCAAACCAGCAAAATCATTTCCCATTTCCCATTGACCATTGCCCATTTATATAATACCCGTGTGGAGACGTGGAAACCGCTCAAATCGCTTTCCAAGTCAATTAACATCCTCCCTAGGAGGGGGAGGAGGCGGCCCACACGAACCCCAACTCGAACTCGATTTTGCAGGGCAACAGCAGGAGGGAGGGGGCCATATCAATCGATATGGAAAAGTTATTATTACCAAATCGAATCAAATTAGGTCCGAGCGTTATTTCAAAATTGATTACGACTGATTCATGAATGGCTGAATACGGCAAGGGCTGCTACAGACTCTCTAATAGAATTTTTTAGTGGCTTTCAGAGGCATTCGGACAGTTAATGCCAATTAAAATGTTCCACCAACAAAATGCCAGTTAAGCAGATTTATTCGGTTCCCTTTTCACAGTTTTACATGGCACGGACACGAAACTTTTCCTCTCTGCTGGCACCCAATTAGCACCTCGTTTTTCAAACAAAATAAAACTAAGGAAAATGTAATCCTCTATTTGTGATGCGATGCTTGTGCATGCCATTTGACCACTGGTGTCCTCGTACTCCGAGGATGTCTATAATATACCCAATAATAATATCAATTAATAATAAATACGAGAATATGCTATGATCATTATTCTCAATATTGATTCTACCATTTCCAAATGCTAAGGCGATCTAAGAAGTGGATCCCTGCTACGATTAAGTCCACAAATATATTCGAGTGTTTTCAGACTAAATTCAGGGAGGATAGTTCAAGGTCGTTGCCCAGTCCATCCAACTCTCGCATTCCCTTTGGCTCCCTTTTGGTTAAAATTTTAAAGCGAATGTCTTTCTGTCCCCCTTCGACACTCATTTAGCATTCATTTGGTTGGGCGTTGGGCGTTGGGGGCATTGAGAGTGAAGTTGATATATGGCTAATGATGTTGACAGTTCTCTGCGCGTAAGTGTGTGTGTGTGTGTCTTACATATGTGTGTGTAAAGTAACAAAAGAATGACGTTACAGAGCGCTGAGGCAGCTGACTGAGGAGCGAAATCCTTTGTTAACAGGCGGAGCAGGTGGGTGGGGGGCGTCGGATCGAGGCGTGCCAATCAACACATATGTATGGATGTGTGTGTGTGTGTGTGGCAAGCTTATTGCCTTCGTTTCCTTGTTTGCCTGCAAATGCAAATTGATTTTGTTCTGGTTGTTCCGCTGATGGAATGCCAAGCAAACTAAGCAAACCAAATCAAATCAAATATCAAGCTCTATAAAGCGCTATAAATAACGCTGCCAATGAGTAATTCTGAGACTCCGGATGGTTATGGTATTGTATGGCATCCAAATGGTGCAAGCGATTGCCGGTAGACCGGGGGGTGGCACATACGTATGCGTAATGCGAAATTGAATTGATTGAAAATGTTGTACATATGTATGTATGTATGTCCCCCCCCCCCCCCCCCCCTTAGCCGCCGGCACACTGTTGCAAGTGCCGGAGGAGGCAATAGAGTTTGATCAATTCTTGACAGGTTGCTGGTTCGCCCCCCCCCCTCCTCGCTGCCCTTTCCCGTATCTCTATTTGTTCGCATTGTGGTTATAGCAGCACCGAGTATTTCCAGCTACTACGGACATATTCCCAGGGGGCCTTGTGGCTGCTGCAACTGTATTTTTGTAGGCATGCTGCAACTTTCTTCTCGCCCCACTATTGTGTCTGCTGCGGCTGCTGTGGCCGCTGTTCGAGCTGCAATTACTTTAAGTGTCACGCACCAGGGCGGGAATTTTTAAATGTCACCAAAAAAAAAGGAAAAACACAAAATGGAGGCAGGGGTGTCCACGAGTACAAGTGTCAACACGGAGGAGCGACGTGCTTCCGGCTCAATGGATGCCTGACTGGCCCATTGCCTAACCGTCTGCCACTATACCTGTCAACACCCCTCCCCGGCACCCATCCCCCATCCGCCATCCCCCATCCTCTGGGTCTGAGGAGGGGCCGCATTGTGCATTGTGCTGCCGCCTGTGTGCCACTTCTCTGGTGGCTAAGCGAGCAAAAAAAAGGTCTCCCCCATTTGCATAAAATTGCAGCAACATCCTTTTTGCCTCCATCTGCATCTGTGTGTCACTCGCCATGTGTGTGGGTGTGTGGGTGTGTTCGGCTGTTCGGCTGTTGTCCACATTGTTGTTCTTTTGGGCCCTGGGAGTCCTGTGATAGGTATTGCCCCCGAAAATCTGCAGAAGCTGACCTTGATTATGCAACAAAATGTGGGACTGGAAACTGTTAATTTTCACCACAATTCAGTGGTTTTCGGTGGCTTGCAACTGAAGCGTTAATTTCGTTAAGGAAAATCTCTGATATTTATTTGCAAAGATTACAATTATTTATCGCCACAAAGAACTACATACATACATATATGCATGTGCATATGTATAGGTGCCAAACCAACATTAGAAATTAATTAATTAATTAATTAAAAATGCATATCCACATTATGTTCCGAAATGATTTGCTAAATTTATTGACAGTTCATTTACTTATTTTGACGTAAAATCATCACCGATTTGTGGAATTATTTTGGTATTTCTATAGTCATGCTTTCCTTTACAAGAAAGATGATTCTTGATGAAAGTTATTCCACAAAGTCTGTCTAACATATGGTACTATAAAAAAAAAAAATACCAGCAAATTTTCCCGAATGGTACCTATAGTTTTGTATGTCAGATGCCTCCGCGGAATTAATCAAAATAAAACAGGAAAGTTTTTCTCTTTCGTATTTTAAAACTCGAAAAATTGCCCGGAACCCACTTCTGTTTTTGGTGGCTGAATGGCAGGACATGTTTTGGCTTACATCCTTAAAGCCAGTTCTGGCCAATTACTATTAAAATATTAATAAAACATTTAAGAAATTTAACTTTTTTTTTGGGAAAATTTTATGGGAATATATGGGAATGTCCCATAGGCTTTTGTACAGAAAAATACTTTATATGGCAGCCATATTTGCAGTTAGAGAGATTAAAAAAATATTGCAATCGCTGCACCCCAGGGCAGCTTTTCCTTTGATTCCCAGTTTTCTTTCCAATCATCGCCAGCATTTCCAGAGAAATAGCTGCCATCGGAGAGCGGCAAGAGTGCCGGACGCCTGCCTCTTAGCTGGAAATCAGCAAATCAGTTTCTATGGCAGTGAATGAGTAGTTGAATAGTTGAATAGTTGGAATATATACTAATCCATTACGAGTACAGTGGAATCGCAGTCAAAGTGATTGCTTATTGATTTCCGTTTGGCAAGCAGATCTGGCCAATGAAAGCTAAGAAAATGAGGGAGCCAGGTGGCAGGACACGGCAGGGCAAGGTCGTTCGAATGAAATAACTGGAAATATCTCAGTGTTCAATCATGCCATCCGGACGACGACATTTCGTGACCATTCCTTCGGCCTCGCATCCTGCTTAGCCGTGGGTCCGTGACTCCTTTGCATCCCCGTATTGCATTCGTGCAGCAAAATATGGGCAGCGAGGAGCGGTAATGGCAACAGGAAGCGGCAGGGGGAAAAAGGAAAAGAGAACTCCAATATAAATCACAGTTTTCGCATCAGTAATGCATTCAAAAGTCTCTTAACTTAATGAGCTGCAGTGTTGCTCTCTCTCTCTCTCTCTCGCTCTCTCTCTCGCTCTGGGGCCTGCCATCAATTAGTGGATGTTAAGCTCGGGAACAGCTGCACGAGTCTCGGTCACAGTTCACAGGTTAATTATGCAGCTTGTTAGACTACACAGCCTTCCCCCACCCCCTTCACCCCAAAAAAAAAAGAAAAAATGGAAAACCAAAACCAAGCTTCAGGAAAACCAAAAACAGCAGCGCCAAAAAATGAAAACAAACTTTTCTTTTTTGGCAACCAAAAAGAAAAGTCCGCCAAAGGCGATGCTTTGCTGATGAGACGAGTGGGGGTGGGGGTGTGGGTGGGGGTGTGGGTGGGGGTGTGTGTGGGGCTACATTTTGGGCGCACACTTGTTCGAGTTCGACTGGAAGTTCGAGTTCGAGCCAAGCGTGTTCGCTCCCCTGTGCATGGGTCGACACATCCATCGAAAATATCTGTCAAGATGTTATGGGAAGAGCTTGAAAAGTTTCCAGAACTCTCTGTCTGTCTATAGATATTTCAGAATCTTGAATATTTATCTTAGATCTTTTTGGTGTGAATCCGAAAAGTAAACCGAAATGAGTTGGGACAGTCTCCATTTTGTGTGTGTGTGTGTGTGTGTGTGTTTCCGCCATTCTTTTCTCTTGTTGTTGTCACTTTGGAGTCCAAAGTTCTTTGCTTCCTGTTTAATGTGCGCGTGGCTGGTCCCGCCTTTCAGCTAATTAGCGTATTCGCTCGGTTGGAAATGGGAAAACCGTCTCCATTTTATATCAGTCCTCCCTCAAAAGTATGCAACAACGTGGCAAGAGAGTATACCAAAGAGAGAGCCGGCAACTTGGCCTCCAACTACATTTAACCTTTAACCGAAAAACTTCTGTTTCGCAGCAAAACGTAACAAGAAACCACCTGAAAACCCGAAACAGAACAATGTCCGGAAACAGCAACGACAGCAATGGAAATGGCGGTGCAGGCCAGAAGCCGGGCCCACCGCCCCAGTACATAATAACCACACCGAGCGAGGTGGATGCCGAGGAGCTGCGCTCAATGGAAATGGAATTGGAAATGGACATGGGACTGGGACTGGGATCGCCAGTGACGGCCGGCGATGACAGTGTCCTGGCCGGCTCGTCCACCACGGCGGCAGCGGAACAGAGGCGCCTGCAGCAGGTGAAGCACAGCCAGAAGTTCAGTAGCCAGACCTCGAGCTCGAGCTCGAGCACCACCAAGGTGGCCACACGCTCCTATTCGGTGACCAGCAGCAGCACCAACAATCTGTCGTCCATACAGCAGCAGCAGCAGCAGCAGATCCAACAGCAGCAGCAACAGCAGCAGCAACAGCAGCAGCAGCAGATTCTGCTCCAACAGCAGCAGCAACAGACCCAACAGAAGATCATCTCCAGCTCGACGCGAAGCCAGAGCCTGCAGTCGAGCACGATTGTGGGGGAGCAGAGCACCCTGCAGCTGAGCGCCAGCGCTGCCGCCGCCCTGGCCCAGCAGCTGAAGGCCCAGTCCTCGACGTCGATAATCACCAGCGAGCAGAGGACCAGCACCAGCACGAGCAGCAGCAGCAGCACCCGGTACATAGCCAGCGGCTCCAGCAACCAGCCGGCGGGCAATTCGGCCAGCTCCACCAGCAGCAAGTCAAAGTTCCAGAGTTTCCTCCAGCAGCCGGAGGGCGGATCGCACGGCTTCCTCACCGCCCACCAGAAGCATGTGCGGCAGTTTGTCCGCTCCACATCGGCCCACTCGGAGGCGGCCGCCGGCATGACCCCGGTGAGTGGTGCCAGGCCTGAGAAGTGCATTCGGAGTGCGTCCACCCAGATCGATGATGCCGCAGCGGCACTGGGCGATGGAAACGGCAGCGGCAACGGCAGCAGCAATCTCTCCGACAGCACCGGTGCTGGGGGATCCATGCAGCTGTCCATGTCCAAGCTGGGACTGCAGCAGTCCTCCTCGATCCTCATCTCCAAGTCGGCGGAGACCATCGAAATGAAGAGCAGCTCGGCGGGCATGCGCACTCAGCTGACCCTGAGTGGGGGATTCCTGGCACCGCCCAATCGAAAGATCACCATCTTGAGTCCCATCCATGCGCCGCCCGGCCTGCACGACATGCTGAAGCGGGCCGGTCGCTCGCCCCTGTCGCCAAGGATCAGTTTCCCCGGCAGCGAGACGGATCTCTTTGGGTGAGTCCTGAGCAGTAACAGATACATTAAGAAAACAAAAAATGTTTCAAGGGGTTCCTAATAGTTAAATCTGATAAACGGAGGGACATATTCCCGACTTTGCTTTGCTACCCAATCCTGGCTGAGACGAAAGGCTATGCAACTGCCAGGACATTGCATACGAATTTCATTTAAATCTTAAATCTTCCTGCAACGTTTCGGTCCCCAGAATGCAGAAACAAAGTAAACTGTCTTGAGTCTCCTCTCAGAAGAAACCAAATTTCAGCTGGAAACTATATGCACTCCCATTTGTATCTGGAACAAACATTTCCCGGTCTAACAATCAATTTCCAGGACTGGTTTTCCCTTGCAATTCGAGTTAAACTTTGGTCCGTTTTCTCTTCAATCTTCAATCAAATTGTGTGCCCGAAATTCGAGAGAACGAGGAACGAGACAGCCCGGGAAGCATCCTCCCCCCTGGCTAATGAACTTGTTTATAGCCATGTCCTTGTCCATGTCGCATGTCCAGGACTCTTGTGGCACATTGAACTCGCTGCTAATTGTTGACTTGTTGTTGCAAATTGCTTGGGGCCGATGCTCAGAGGCAGTGAAAGACAGACCAGACTAGACCCGAACCGAACCGAAACGAAACGAACCGAACAGACCCCCATCGTTCCATCAGTCGGAGAATGTCATTGGCAACAGAGGGGCCCAGCCCTCCCCCCGCACAGCTTTGGTCTCCTCCGTCCATCGTCTGGTGGCGTTGTCAGAATGCCAAAATTGTTTGTCATAGTCGTATAATTAAATTTAAATGTTTTTAATTTTTCTTACCCTGTTCACTGCCCCTCTCCCTCTCCCTCTGTCTCTTGCTCTCTCTCTCTGGGCAAGCAGAGGCAAAGACACACACAGGGAGATATATTAATAACATCAGGCAGAGAAAAGCTATGGGAAAACCAAAAGCAAAAACAGAAACAAAAGCAATGGAAAAAAACGAAAAAAAGATGCGAATAATTTTAATGAACCCCAGAAATGGGAAATGGGGCAAAGGAGGAAAAGGAGGAGAAGGATGCGCCAAGTGCGGGGTGCGGGATAATTGAAGCTGCCAGGCCATGCAAATTTTCGTTTCCTTTCGTTTTCCGTTCGACTGCGCTCAGCTTAAAAGGAATACAGCGGGCGGGGCTGGTGGGAAGCAACGGGAAAGGGAAAGGGAAAGTTAAACAATTATTGGCATTATGTCCATTAAATGTATTTAAATTTAATTGCCAGCCGAAATATGCGAAATTCAGCAAAAAGTAAAATCGGAGGGACGAGAGCAGGATGTCGTCAGGAATATATGCAGATACTATGTAAAAGGCCCAGGACCCTGCAGGGCAATGAAAATGGATTACAAAAATTAATCAAATGAAATATTATATTAAATTCGGTAGGGGATAAACACAAAATCAGAAATGACAGGGCGGTGAAAGGCTGAAAGTAGGACACCATGCAACACCAGTGACCGTTGTGGCACATACACACACACACACATACATGTATTTATTGCAACGCCAACAAATTTCAATATAAATTACCATCATCATCGGGGGGGGGGTGGAGGCATATGTATTATTTTGGGCCCAATTACTTGGGTAGAGAGATTTCAAGTAATATCACAATTCAAATCAAATCACTTCAATTAATTCAGCGATTGTTTTTCTTTGATTGAACTCCCTGGAAAACCAATACATAAATTATAGAATTCCCCTTAAAAAAAAACCTCAACTGCGCTGTTTGCTAACAAAAAACGAAAAGTTTTTATTTGCATCGAATAAATGTGCATAAAAAATAGCGAAATAAACTGGAAATTATGCTGCAACATTTATTTAAGCAAGTTTCAGTTTGCGGAATATTTGTTTTGATTTGTTGACTTTAACGGATCATAAAGTGGAAATACGGAATGTTAACTATTTAACTAAAATATTTAAATTGTATTTATTTGTGGCGACTAAACACAGTTATTACGACTCTGCCCTCTTTAATTTCTCTCCTCTCCAAAGAGCTTTTCCAACTTTTTGGCAAGGGAAAAGGAAAAGCAGAAACCAAACTTACTTAAGCACCTTATCAGTTAGTTGACAGGCCAATTTCCATCTCATCCCATCCCATCCCATCCCATCCCATTTCTCTCCCTCTTGGCCCACTTCATCCACCTGTTAGTCGCAGCATTAATTCCCAAATCAAAAATTCCCTTAGGAATTATGAAAATGGCGAACATTCCCAGAGGCAGAGTGGTGGAATTTCGGGCGGGGTGGGGTGGTGTGCAGAGACTTTAAAAATCCAGACAGACTCTCCGGCAGGCCGCAACATTTGCATAGCTTTGGCCACAAGACCAGGGACCCGGGGTCCTGGGTCCCGAGTCCCTTGTCGGGGCTCCCGTCTTAAACAGCATTCCCTCCCCCCTCCCACCCCCTCGGCTACAGGGAGAAATATAAATCTCTCTGGGAGCTCAAGGCTCAACTTTTGGGCTTTCCGTATGCGTGACTTATGTTTACAGTTTATTTATTATTAAAAACACACAGACAAATGGTCCGAGAAGTAATATATTTATATGCATTATTGTTGCTGTTGTGCTCCCTCTGCCTCGTTCCAAAAACAAAACAAATATAAGCGGGAGAGTGGCAGCCAGAGTCCACAACGTCCTGGGGATGTCCCTTCTGGGCCTCATTTATATACCATGCCAAAGTGCTTGTTGTTTTTCCGCCCAGAGGACTGAATTTTCCGTTGTCCAAAGGACAAAACCAAGGGAAAAGGAACAGCTAATGTCGATATATTTAAACTTCAATTTGGTGAGCAATCTTTAAGCTATCAGGGGATCGACCGATGACACAGGCCGCATTTTTATCAGCCTCCCCACCCACCCCCAAGCCGAACGGGGTATTCCCCCAACGAACTGAGAGCTGCCTGCGGTTGCGGCCAAAAGGGTCGGTGTCGGGACTAAAAGCTGCGCTGGGGGGCCAGGGGTTTATTCAGCGATTTTCAGGGGAATTTGTGTGTGTGTTTTTGGGGGGGCGGGGGCCGCTGCCAGATAGTGCTTTGAAAGCGGAGTCAAGGGGGGGGGCAGGATCTGGTGGAGCAGCAAGAAAGTGTTCAAGATTATTGTGGGATGGAAAGATTGCCTTTTGATTGCATATTCTACGATTTGTGTGGCTGGTTATGTGTCCAAATAATTCCTAAATGGAAGAGGAAATTATTTAAAATTAGGAAAATGAATAATTTATTTATTTGTCTGTTATTCGGGGAGGGCTTAATATTACACACAAAATATCATGGATCTGCTGAGGAGCACTTGCTGCAAGATCTCTGTGAATATTCAGCATTAATCTCTTATCCTTTGATCTTTAAACTGTACTTATAACCTTTCTTAGTGGCTCTCTAATAACCAATGGCCCAGCCTGAGTTGGGAAACCAACAGGTGATTAATTAAATGCCATTTAATACTTACACCCCTCCCCATAGCCCTCCCTGCTATTAAAGCCAATTCATTTTGTTAGACCGAACTTTAAGGGTGCTCCGGGCCCGCCCATTTAACCACTAGCATCATTCTCTTTGACCTTTAACCCACCCTCCCAGGGTCTCCGGCATTAGTTGCTCTCACTTGCTGGACATCTTGGCTTTCCAGCTCGCTCTTGGAAAAGTTGTTGCCAGTCGGCGCTTGGTGGGAAAGATGCTGGGTGTCCTCGCGGTGGCAGACCCGATGGGGAGAACCCTTTTTAAGGGCCTGGACAGACACCCCGCCCCGCCTCGCCCGGACAATGTTTGCAGGCCAGCGCGTGCTTTTGTTTGCATATTGTATTCGCGGAGTCCTTCGCTCCTCCGCCTCTCCAGGGTCCGTTTTCCCTCGAGTGTTGCATACTTTCAGGCGCTAATGAAGGCATATTTGCGCAGCTCGACAGGATGGCTGGGCCCAGGCCCAGGCACAGGCACAGGATGGATGCTTTATTGATGTTTCAGATATTACAGAACTGTCCACAGTCCCACCCTCCGTCCTTGTCCAACACTGGTAGGCCTGCCGCTACGCTGGTGCTACACGAATTCTTCTTGTAGTACGACTAATTCTATGTTTTCCCATCCCCCCCTCCCCCCCTCTCTCTCTCTCTCTCTAGTTCTCTCTGTTTTCACCTTTCTTTGGGTGGCAAATAGACCCAACCAGTGTTGGCTTGGGCCCAAATACAGTGCTGTTAAGTGCCTTGATAGCATCACAATGATTTATGCAACTCATTTCTATTTAAAGTCAACATTTATGATATTTTTGCGTGGGTTGCCATAGCACCAGACTGCAGTGTGCGGGGGGAGGGGCGGGTGGGGGTGGTGGTGGGGTACCCAATTAAAGGCACCACCGTTAAAACATATTTACGCTAATTAGAAGGCATTAAATCAACTATAAATTACGCCTCCTAAATAGCTTCTCCCACTCCCTCTCTCCCTCTCTCTCCCTCTTTCACTCCCGCCCTCTGTCAGCCGCCCCTTTTCCGTATTTCTACATAATTTACGCCCATCGGACCGCTGCTTGTTTTTGTTTCTGCTTTTGCTTTTGCTTTTCCGAAGCTCCAATATTTGCATGGCATTTTATGCAGCGGTAAAAAAGAAAAACAAAATGCAAATGAAAATGAAAATCGAGTTAAGTTATTAATTAGCATAAAACGTTGCAACATAATGCACTGATGATCCATCCATCCATCCATCGGAGCATTCCTTTACTCCAGTGCCCCCGCTGCTGCCCCTTGGGGCAGCGTTAATGCTGACATTACAAATATTACGCATACGACACGTGTGACACTTTGAAGGTAAGCCTCTTGCTGGCCCCGGGCGTAAGCAAGAGACGAGGCAGCACAAGAGCCCCGGCAGCTCGGATGGCCATTTGAAGTATATCCCAAAGATAAAGGCAATCTGAGATGGGTTAGACAAACATTGAGAGGGAAACAGACACAGCGAGAGACGCAGAGAGGGAGAGAGCAAGCCAGAGAGAAAAAGCGAGGCAGAAAAAGTTGGAAAATCCCGTGGACTGAGGACTGAGGGTCCCTGTTGGCACAAAGGTGAAGCCCGGGCATGAGAGAAGCAATGATAATAAACACAGGACCATTAAAAGGAAGGGGACTTGAGAAAGGAATGTAATTTATTGCATTGCAGGAGGAGCAGGACAAGGAGGAGCAGGACAGGGAGGAGGAAAGTTGCCTCCAATTGAAAATAAAGCGGAAACACGTAGGCAAATCGGCGACAAAATTGCAAAACTTCGACTGAGTCAACCATTTTCCATAACTGCTTCTGTTGCGACAATTATTCCACCAAAATATTGACTGCGGAATACTGGCATGTGCCATGGAGATTAGGGATTCCTTCTGGTTTTATTTTACCCTTTTTTTAGATGGGAAACACCCATCCTGCGACCCGTTCCTCTCAGTTAATTATCTTCTATGACACTCAGCAGCAGGACTTCAAACACCACTTCATTTGATGGGCTTCCCACTGTTTGCCCAGCTTCAATAAGTCAGTTTATCTTTTGCCCTTTTCCGCACAACAGTATGCTTTTCCTTTGGCCTTTTCTCGTTTTCCTGGAAGCGAGAAGTCTCTTTGCCAGTTTCTTTTTTCTCCAAATTTTTCCTGTAAACAAAGCAATTGTTGGACCACAAAAAGCGACCACCCAGGGGGGCAGCTCTCATTTTATTTTGTTTCTGGCCTTTGAGATTGCCCCACGCGCTATCTCGCCCTCTCTATCTCTGCCCCACTGGGGTCTACCTGCTGAGCTTGCAACGCTTTTTGCACTGGCCAAAACACAACACAATTTCGGCTGGGCTTAGATGCAATCCGGGAAAAGTCACAAAGGGAGTGGTCAGCGAAAACAAGAGAAACTGGGTATACCCACCAGTAAATCCGGTCAGACTCAGTGCGATAAATCTGCTGAGATTCCCGGTTGACAAATTACGAGTGGTCAGGGGATAATGAGGTCGCTGAGAGCTACGAAAACGCTGGAACATTTTTGACTGCTCAGAGGGACCGCTAATGAATGTATGAATGGACTTATGAGTTTCAGTTTAAAATATCCATTGGTTTTCCAATCAAGAGCTACAAATGCAGCTCGTGAAATCGAGTTGCTCGTGAAAATATACCGCAAAGGGCTCAAAGATACAAATCCATCTTGAAGATACTTGAGTAAGTGTCTCTGAAATGGCTAAATTTTTATTTGGGAAGCATGTAAAACCACATTTGCATTAAAAGACAGTATTAAAAGGGTTAGAGATACAGATGTATCGACGAGATACTTTTAGAATTATTTTCAAAAATTATTTAAATACGATTAAATGCAAATGAAAACAATTCCAGCGACTTTTTCCAGCGAAAGATACAAATGTATCTGAGAAATCAACAATTTTTGTATCTAAAAAATGTCCACAATTTAATTTCAATTTCGTATCGCATTGATCTCCAGCAAGCTCTCAACAGAAGGGAGCTTTGCAGCAAAAGCTCTCAACAAGAACAACCGAAAACGGCAAAGGCACTCGCTAAACTTTTCACCACACCGAGAACTTTCACACTTTCCATTCAACTTTCATCTGCGAAGCTTTCACCGCGAAGCTCCCCTGTAGGAAAACAGCCCATGGAGCTTATGGAGCTTATGGCGCACGCCTGCGAGAACAGAACTTGGACAATCTTAATTTTGTTGTTAGTGGTCAGGATCTAAAAGCTTAAAGCTCCTCGTATTAGCGGCTGTCGGTGTGGCAGGCAGGAGGCAATCGGGGGTGGGGCCTCTGGGAAAATTTCACGGGAGAATGCAACATCAAGGGTCACCGAGAAATTCTCAGAAATTGTTCTGGCAGAGGGATGTTTGGTCCGTCTGCCTGTCTGCCTGTCCGTCATATATTTATAAAGAATTCCACGGAACAAGCTGAACGAGTATTCAACTGAACTTAATCCGACATCATTTTTATAAGAGAATAGCAACAAAGATGGGCAGTCGCCAATGAAAGAAAATTGCACAGAGAAAATCAGCTACAAAGTGCACACCAACAGACTGGCATTTTCCCCCTCAGTCGGACGACATTCACGCCTGAATAATACGAGTATTGTACCTACTTTAGCTGCGTTCCTTAGTCTATTTTTATACTTCAGTTAAAGCTTAATAAACTCACATATTTGTGGCACAAACTAATTGAAAATTCCCCTTTTTCTTCTCTTTTTTCAGGTAAGTGTTTTCCGAGCGCCTTGAGCGGGTAAGCGGCCCCTGACTCCCATTAGCTCCGACAGAAATCGGATTTGTGCCTCCCTCCTTTTTTGTGTGAAAACAGAAAATATCGCTGTTACACCGAATGTTGCGTATACGCAATGTGCAACTGGTTGCAACGCCCCCTCCACGCTGGGGGAAAAACAATCAGCAACACGTTGAACCTTGGCCTTTTCGCCACTGCGTTTCTTTATGATTAACTTTTTGGTATGTGGCGGCGTATCGGCGCGAGTGTCGGCTTGTGGCAGCTCCAGAGCTGCTGGTGGATCACTCTTTGCCACAGTGGTGGCACGTGGGCGTGGTCCGCCCGCGGTGCTGCCCGCATGGCGACCTGCAGCAGCAGGTGCAGCCGCAGGAGCAGCAGCAGCAGCAGCAGCAGCCACGCCAAAAACGTGAAATGAGAGACGCATGCAATTTGTTTGTCCGCGGGCCACGCCTACGCTCATGATCCCGCCTCCAGATGGCAATAAAGTTAACAGCAGAACAAAAAAAAGGGGGAAACGGGGAAAACGGGGCCCTGCGGAAAAAACGTGGCAGGAACAGCGGGGGCGTGTTGCACACGCACATTCGCGGGCGTACTGGAAATCTGCGAGCTCAAAGAGCAGGAAATTGGAAAAAAAAAAAAGGAAAAAAAGGAAGCATTAATGAACCAACAGGAGGCAGCCCCACGAGCTCCATGTGTGATGGGAAATATTTGGAAAATCCAAGGACACTCCGTTCCACAAATATTTGTCGAGGCCCCGGCAAAGGCAATGGCAGTGACAGTGGCAGTGGCAAAGGGATTATTTTTTGCATGGCTTAACAAACAACAATCAAAGTGCAGAGGCGAATATTAATGCGGACTTTTCATTCATTCCTTTTTTCACACACACACACACACACGCAAAAAAAAGAAAAGAAAACAAAAGAAGAGTAAAACCTGTTGCCATTTATAGACCATTGGGCGGGAATTAATGACATTTTATCTGTGGAAAAACGGCTGCTCATGGCGGCATCTTTGTTCTGTATTCTTTTGGGAAAATTCAGAATTTCGGAATCATTTCATACAGGTTTTTCCATAATTTTCAAAGAAATGTGCATACGGAAAATACAGAAAAAAATGGAAACGTTTGGACATTTTTTAAAATTATGCGATTTATAAAGATATAAATCTCACTTTCTGTTGAGGAAAAATCATCTTTCATCGGAAAAGGTTTTTTTTTTCATTTACTGTAAAAACCTTTCTGTATTTTAAATATTTATTTAAACAATCGAGTTCATTGGAAATGCTAGAGGAAAAGCTTTGAAGCAGCTTTAATCTATGAAATATATTTTCTGTGTGCATTTTAGGAATAGCCTAGAAAACTTCTATAGCCAAAATTACTCTTCTAAATCTGGGATAGATCTTGGACAAATTTTAAAAGAGTTTCTCCAGAACAGAGGACCAAAAATTCTTCTTGTTTTGTGAAAGCATTTTCGATATCTGGAGAGATATTTATCACATATCTATCGTACTATATGCATCTACATACAATATCTCCAGGGGAATAATTAACTTTGTGAGTTGAGAGAGAGAGAGCGAGAGCGAGAGCGAGAAAGAGAAACGCTTGAAAGTTGTTTAACAAATATTTGACTCATGGGCAGCCGCCAGAAATCTCTCAAGCAAACAGCACGGAGAGCACTCCACAGGGTGTTATATATAGTTCACCACCCCCAACCACCACACCCCACCCCCCCCACACTCCTCTCACTCTCTCTCTGCTTCTCTATTCCCCCCCCCTCTATCTATCCTGCTCTTCGTATCTCTTTAGCCAGCCCCCTGGGTGCCATTGCCCGTCCATTAGTTCTGTGTGTGTGTTTCTTTTTTTGTGTTTGGCCATGTGTCCTTCCTCTTTTTTTTTTTGTTTTTTGTTTTTTGTTATTGTTGTGGGCTGTTTGTCAAAGCGGCCGTGGAAAAGTGGATGTGGACAGGCGGCAGGGGGCAGGGGGCAGGGGGCACAGAAAATAGTAAGATAATGCGGGGAAAAACATGGACGAATCATAGTTACCCTTCATCGAAGGATAAGGATCTCAGTCCGAGTGCTAGGCGAAAATCGTTTTCTATAGAAAATTGTGCGTGCTGAAAGATATTTTTGCTCAACGGATTTCCATTGAAATGAAATATCTGATAATTAAATTCGAATTCCGGGACCCAAGCCCAGCTCAAGGACAAAGTCCACATGCTCCCCTTGCTAGAAGCCAGGTGGAAAGAGAGAGACAGAGATATCTTTTCCTTTTGACAGATCTCTCAGCCTGTTTATGCAAAAGACCAAAATTGCGATAACATCTGGCTGGATGGCAGTCTGAGGAGGAAGCCATAACCATAACACGAACAATTTCCTTTCCTTTCCTTTGGTTTTGTTTTCTTTGCCAACTGAATGGATAAGTGTCCCCACCTGGGCCCATACCCCAGACCCCCAGAGCCATCCTTTACCCAGTATTTTGACACTCAAGGCGACTCCTCGCAAAATGGTAGCAAATTTTCATTAGAGCCTGTGGAAAGCGGCATCCATCTTTGATGGATAACTCTCACACAGCTGTTGGAGACTCTCCGACTGGCCGACTCGCCGACCCGCCACTCGCAGGATAATTGCAATCCGAGCCTGGAGCTCATTTCAGTCCTCTCGCCCCTCCCCTCCCCTCCCCTCCCCGCCCCACGCCTGCTCTGCTGTGCCACCACTGGCGCCGCTCCTTTGTTTATTTTTATTGGCCAAAAGAAATTTGAAACTTTCCAGTGACCCCTCTTGCAGCACCTTGAGGCACCTGGGGCAACTTAAGAGCTAATAACAAAATGCCAGGCAATGAGCCGGGACTCGGGACCCCGTGAGCAAGTGCAGCATAAGGTTACTCCCCCACCCCCCCCTCGAGTGGCGCGGGGCTCGAGTGGTGGATGATGTAAAGAGGCCAACTAGCATAGCAATCAGAAGTGCCTCGTGCCGTGCAGAGGGCGATTTAATTACCCCAGACAACAGAGAGCCTATAGTATCTCCGGAATGTCTCCAGAATGTATATGTACATACGTAAATAGATATGTACATAGATAGTTATCGATAATATGTCTGTTGGCAGTGGGACATGGCTATAGATCAGAGGACTGACTCTCTCTTAATGATCTTTCGGAGATCTCTGTAATCCTGTCGACCAGTGTCTAAAGTTCAATTCTGCTGCGTCGCTGCTGCTGCTGCTGCACAACCTGGCTGCTCTGCTCTGCTCTGCCGCCGCCGCGCCCATCACTTGACCCAGCTTAGGGGGCGACGGCTCAATAACAAATGCAAATGCACTTCAGCCGGCCAAAGAGAGACAGAAAGCAAGGGGGAGAGAGAGAGAGTGGGACCTGGGTGCCGGCTGAACGGTGGGGGAGGGTTAGGGGGGGGCTGTGCGTAAGTAAAGTTTTCAAGTGCAGCGCGCAACAACAACAACAGTAACAGAAACAGAAACAGCCATGGCAGAGTGGAAGCGACAGCAGCGAAAGCCAGCTGCGACAGCGGCGCCTTAAGAGAGCCATCACATTTTGCAAACACAAAGAGCGCGCACCTTTCTGCGCAAAAGAGATGCACAGACAAAGGAAAGAGAGCCTGCACTCTCTATCTTGTCCAGCAGTACAAAAAATAAATAATAGAAAAAACCGAAATAAAAGTAAATAACAACAAAAGATAAGAAAGATTAGAATTAAATGAACAAAACTAGAAAGAAATTCAAAGAAGAGAATGCAAAAATTAAAGGGGGACCTAGGCGCTGCTCCGCTCTGCTCATTTAATTTCTTCTCTGCACCCAAACTCTCATAGAACGTAGCATGGCAGCGACGTCGGCGTCTACTACTATTTTGCGCATTTCATTCAGTAGCAGAGGAAGGACAGAGTCCAACTCGCCGAACACTGGGTGCCCTACCTTACCCCATTATACACCTTGAATAGAAACATCGAAAACATCGCTACATACTCTTTGCAATTTTCGATGTAAAGACAACAAATAATGATGCATATCGAACAATGTGCATTCTAAATTAATTACAATTTGCACACATACACATGTTAAATATCTAATGTTTTCTCATGTATATTTCTACTTGGAGGTCAGTTTTCATTATGGTACGGAAATTGCTTTTTGCATTAGAATTCACAAAAAGGATTGATTAGCTAATGGGGTTGAAGCTTTAAATACCCTTTCAATATTAATCTCTCGAGTGGAAGCTAAACGATTATGATGTAAAAATATTCAAATGCAATTTTTTCGAGTTGAGTTCACAATCACTCTTGGGGCGAAAGGTCGTGTCAATCGTGTCGAATGCGTCTATTCGCCCATGGCTGCACTTGTACAATAGGAGATGTTGGACTAAAGAGGGATGCCAGATGCTAATTATTCGATCATAGCCGCAGATTGATTTTCTAGTGTGTAAGTCTTACGAACATGAATGTCGCTTATCTTTTCAAGCTTCTCCAACATGTTGCCACCAACCCGTTGCGCATTCGTGCATACGCGCTCGCTGGAGGCTAGACAAATTGAAGAGTATCGCTTGGCTGCGCTGCCGGCGTCACTCGGTCTCCACACAGCTTCCGCTGGTAGCGGCGTGCTTTTCGCCTCCACGCTTTCGGCTTCTCCTTGGCTATCACCCTCTCTGTGCGTGGTCTCTTTCGCTTCGTTGTTTTCCCACTCGCTTCTTCGGCCGCTCTCTGTCATTTGCTCCCGCTGCTTCTGCTTCTGCTTCAGCCGCCTCTGCCAGGGTGTACTTATTGAAGGTGAGACCAGCTCAGCGAGCGGTCTCTATTTGCTTACCTAATCCCAACCATCGAATGCGTGTGCCCATGGTCTTGAATCTGTATGTTAGCCTGTGGGGATTCATTAGATCATGTGTTATTACGTTATTGAGTGTTGTCGTGTGCCGTTAGAGATAAAGAGAGTCAAATAGAGGGAGAGAGAGAGTGATAACAACCTGGGCCAGCTAAAGAGCGAATGGCCCCACCGTGTATGGATGTACCATGGACTCTGCCAGCTGCTTCTGCTTCTGATTCTGCCCGTTGCCGCTGCCTCTGCCTCTGCCTGCTGCTCTACTCCCATATCGTTTTGGCGCTGGCGCTGGGGCGCTGCTTGGACTTCTGTTCTGTCCCTCTGCTTAATGTCGTGCGGTCGCTGCAGCTGTGAGCATCGCACGCGTTTACCGCTATACGCCAGAAATTCCTTTTTGCTTCCGTCGCCGTTGCCGTCTTCGCTCCCGTGTCTCTGTGTAGGCGCGCGCGCTCGTGCTCTCGTCTGTCTCTGTGTGTGGATGTGAGACAAAAACAAAGAAAACAAACAAAAATTACATTATTATTATTAGGTATTTTTTTGACAATTTTTTTTTGCAAGTGCTTGAAAAATTACATAAAAAAGCAGTGCCAAAAACAGTTATCCAGCAGCAGCGACAGAGGCTGAAGCGGCCACAGAAGCAGCGGCTGAAGCAGCACTCAAATCAAAGCAGCAGCCGCCGCCGCAGCGGCGCAGCAGCAGCAACAACAACAACAACCAGAGAAGCCGCTTATCAAATGCCGCGACCGCGACGTCGACGACACACGCCGCCTGCGTGAGCGTAAGCGTACGCGTGTGTGTGTGGTGTGTGTAAGCGGGAGAGATTGCCTCTAGCTGCGTGCGTGTGTGTGTGTGTGTGTGTGTGGGTGGCCGGGGGAAAAGTTTTTGAACTGGCGGCCAAAGGTGACGACGACGCCGCCGCCGACGTTGCCGCAGCGCCGCGTCAAAGGCGCAGCCAGAGCCTTACGCCAGCAGCAGCAGGAGGAGGAGGAGTAGGGACAGGAGCAGGACTCGCAGCGGGAAGAGAAGTAGCTGGTGGATCAGTCCGCTCAAGAAGAGTAATCCCCGCAGCCGCGGCAGCAGCAGCAGCAAGAGAAACAGTAGTACCCCCCGCTGCAGCAGCAGCAAACCCCGCCGTAGAAGCAGCAGCAGCTCCCACCGCAGCAGCAGCAGCAGCAGCAGCAGCAGCAGTAGCAAGAATCCCAGCAGCAGCAACCACTGCTGCCGCAGCCACACAGACAACAACTGCAGCAGCAGCATTCCGATCGCGCCATTTGCTCAAGGCCACCGCCAAAGTGAAGAAGAAGAAAAAGAAGTGGAAGCAAATAAGCTTCGTGGATGCATCGCCTGCAGCAGCGGCAGCAGCAGCAGCAGCAGACCCCGCAACAGCAGCAGCAGCAGCCGCAGCAGCGACGATCCAGTTGCAACGCAAACGCTCCACCTGCAGTGCACCCCCGGCCTTGGGCGGACAAAGTCCCCAGCCCCCGCCGCATCTAGCCGCCCGCCGACTGAGCAAATTCCTGAAACAGAGCACCAAAGCCGCCAGCAGAGCAGCACCCAACAACAACGGCAGCAGCAGCGCAGCAGCGGCGCTGGCAGTAGCAACGGGCGGCGGAGGAGCATTGAAAGGAGCAGCAGCAGCATCCGGACGCCGCAAATCCTCTGCTGCCTCGATTATCGCAGCAGCGGGACTCGATCTCTGCAATCTCTCGAGTCGCCACAGCAGCAGTGGGACAACGGGAACAGTCGGCACAGGGGGAACAGTGGGAACAACCGGAACCGAGGAGAATTCTACCACCCTAACGGGCGGTGTGGGCGGAAGCTCCCTCAACAACAACAACAACAACAGCAGCGGCAGCAGCAGCGGCAGCGGCTGTGGCAGTGGCACCGGAGCTACCGGCAATACCTCAACGTCGACGTGGTGCGGCAGCATCAATTTTCTTGTGTATATGGTGTGCTCCTTCTGCTGTTGTTGCTACAATTTTCGGAATTCGCCCTCAAGGTGAGTACAATCGAATTCGAATTCGTATTTGAATTCGAATTCGTATTCGAATGAGGCTCAAATCGAAGAACTAATCCTAGCAAATTCCGCTTGAATTCCAGTGGAAAATCCACGAATAATTTCCCAAATCAAAATTATCTCTAGCCACGCAATATATTTAGATATATGTATATCATGACTATCCATGACTACAAATTCTATATTCTCTAAATATTTGTTAATGTATTCCATTGTATTCGAAAATGTTCCTGAATGCAACCGATAAAATTACCGATATCAATGAATACTTTTAAAAGTGAAATATATTCGATTTCGAATAGAATGCTCATGGAATTAATTCCATGTGGAAAGACTCTTTCCCTAGAGATTTCCGCTTTTTTTTAGGGTAGGGTAGACGATGTACCCATCAATTTCCATATCTATTATTAAATTTGAATTATATATTTCCTTTGGGAAATTTGAAAAGTTGCATTCATTTTCCGGCCCGATTATTCCTGAATGGAATATGCATTTTTGACATGAATACTTTTCGTTGTCAGGTCTGTCCCATTCTTTGTCTATCCTCCCCACGGAACCCCCCACCATCCAAGCGATCCGATCCACTCTCCGATATCTATAATTAAGTTGTTAGAATTCTATTCATAAACTCTGGCACCCAAGCATTCCATTACCCTGCCGCCTCCCCCTCCCTCCCTCCTGTGTGAGTGTTGCTGTGTGTGCCATTTGTTTAATAAAGCATGACCCACCGATGGTTAGAGGGGTGCTGTTGGGGTGGGGGGAGAATGGACCTCTCCCCGCATGAACATGCAAAGCTTCGCTTATCTAAAAAGAAAAAAAAACAAAGCATAAAAATAGAGAAACACGAAAACAGAAATGAAAGAAATAATGGAAAAACAAAATTGCAAGCAATTTGGCGGGAGAGATTATTATATACATATAGCTCACGATCGCATGCGGCATACAAATGTGGAATGATGCACGAGGGGAGGAAGCGGAGAGCAGGAGGTAGATCTAATCAAAAGTGGGTGGTGGCGGATATCTCGTGATTTGGATTGTTTAATGAATACTTACATGTGTACATACATATAATGATGCACACCTGATGATATAGCTTTAACAAACGCTCTCACGTTGATGCCCAGACTCGGGTGGCAAAAGAGAACGATCTTACGATTTCAAAAACAACATGCATTGCGTGTTCATGACGCCACACATTGATGCTCGAATGCAGTTTTACGAAGGAATATTGTTTTTTTTTAAATACCCAAAAAAGTAAATAGAAATTAAAAAAAAATATTATAATCTGGCAATCATTAATGACTCCTCTTTAGCACTCTTTGTGGCATATCGAAATTACCGAAAATCTTTACCCATCTTTAAGCGCCCTTTAATCAAAATTTCGAATCAAATGTCACAAAATTTGAGAGAAATTGAAACCCGAAAACGGGGGGCCGATACTCCCTCGTTTTGAAGTATTCGTAATCAGAGTCGGAATCAGAAAATCTCAAATTGCAAGGGAATAATTCCACCGCCCGCCTCTCCATCTCCCAAGAAGTGAAGACATTTCCATGTCTCTCTTGCTCGCTCGCACTCTCTCTCTCTCTCTCTCTCTGTAGCATCAAGTGTCCAACCAAGCCGCCCACCAATCCACATAGCCATAAGCTGTTTGCTATGAAACCCACTTGGGACTAATTATTGCCCAGCCATTCCCACATCCACCCAATATCCATCTGCCCCCAAAAGAGACAGAGGAGGGGAGAGAAAGAGACAGAGAGAGAGAGAAAGAGAATTGTCGTCACACATCAAATGTTGGGTAGACAGAGAGACAGAGAGAGAGAGAGAGAGAGAGAGGGCCTGCTCAGGTGGCTCTGCTGCTGTTGCCGATGCCGGAGGCGGCGGCGGTAAGGACTGGAAACGATTTGTGGCTGCTTCTGCTTTTCCTTCTTCATCGGCTTTCTCTTCTTTTCGTTTTCTTTTCGGCAATCAAATTTTTTAGGCGCAGATTGGAATGCTGCTTGTGTGAGTGCGAGGTCAAAGTTCAAGGTTGCCCCCGCTCCCGCTAACATGAGGGTGGTATTCCCATTGCCCTCTCTCTCTCTCGCACACACTCCCCTCCGCCTCTAACCCCCTCTCCTATGTGTATTAATTGCTTAAAATGTAAATCTTTAAAAGAACAAAACAAAAACAAAAACAACACCAATGGAGGCAGAGAGAAAAACGAAGAGCAGCCGCAGATGTGTCGCCTTGGCTTTTCCTCTCTCCTTCTCCATCACTCTGCCGCTCTCTTTTGTTGACATTCGCTGTCGCTCTTACTCTGCGGCTGCCCTGCTCTCTTGTGACGTCGCTGCCGGCTGCTGCTGCCGTCTGCTGCTGCTGTCGCCACCGTTTTGGTCCGCAGGGGGGCCGGTCTCCGGATCGGGTCCGGCAGGTGCCGTTTGTTTTGTGATAACAGCTCGCGGCCAGCGTCGACGATCATTGTTGTTGTCATTGTTCCCGCCCGCTGCCGACTCGGTCGGTGTGGCTTCTTTTTTTCGCTGATAAGAATCTGAGAGTCGGCATCGCTTTGTAG
Organism: Drosophila helvetica; assembly: GCA_963969585.1. Lineage (NCBI taxonomy): Eukaryota > Metazoa > Arthropoda > Insecta > Diptera > Drosophilidae > Drosophila > Drosophila helvetica. The sequence goes on along the minus strand of OZ018401.1, from coordinate 14,763,831 downwards.
CTGCTGCATTGGTGGCGGTGCCGTTGCCCGTGTCTCTGCCTCCGCCTCCGCCCCTGCCCACCTAGCCACCCAACACCCCACCGAAAAGCAAATAAGCGTTGGGCTGGGTTTCTTTTTTTGTTTTTTATCGCCTTGCGATAAACGTCGTCCAAGAAGAAGGAAAAGAGTCGGCAAAAGAAGGGAGAAGGAAAACAGAAGAAACAGCCGAAAGATTAGCGATTGGTTGTGGGGAAAACGGTGGGGGGGTGGAAAGAGCCACAAAAAAGAAGAATGTGGGTTAGAGATGGGGGAAAACTAACGATACAAATTTAATAATCGTTAATTAATCGAATAGTTGGATAATTATATATTTCTGCACCTTTCCAGGAGAAATAGAGAAATAAACCGAAAAATCCCATTTGATATCTAGTTAAACTTTTTCTATCTACGAGACCTCATTTAAGAGAAAATTCTGGTTTTTCTATACCCTAAAAATGCATCAAAATGTTGCATAAGATCTCCTTTACTCAGAGACCTTCAAATGATAATTTTATTCAGATGAAAGCTCGGCTGATCACTGGAGTAGGGTAGTAGCTATTAAAGTGTCCTTTATTTAACAATACAACGCAGGATTTTATTAGATGAAAATGAATTTTATTTCTATCCTACTTACGGAAAAAGGATCTTTAGTTCTGAAGTATTATTTCATCTCAGGTGATTTCGATGATCTTAAATGAAAATCATTTTCGATACCACCTTCAACCATAATTATAGATATGTGTTTTCCATTTTCTTTGCTATATATTTTTCGAGTCACAGGCCTATTATTAAAGCTACAAAAGTAATAACGCACCTTAACCCTTGTGCGCTGAACTCTAAATCCAAGGAGGTCATGACGTAGCTGGATTATTATTTACCCGAAACTTGGGCATAAATCACACAGTTACATTTTTCTCCTCCACCCATCGCGACTTTTCCACTGTTTTGCCTATACATATGTATGTATTCCCCGTGGGATAATTCAAAGTCACGTTTTTTGTTGTTTCTGTGCGCTATTTTCTATGCGATTTCTGTTTCTCCCACGTCCCTGTGTGTGTGTGTGAATCCCACTTGATCCATCTGCTGTCCCCATGCGTCCCACATTGCGTGTACGTGTGTGTGTGTGCGTGTTCCTTTTCGAGTCACTGTAAGCTACGGCGCCGCGACGCTTTCGCTGCCGCTCTGTCTGCTTGGGTCCGGAGTCCCTACTCTGCCTGTAATTGGATTTCCGCTGTTTGCCAAAGAGAGCCAGAAAGAAAGACAGATAGAGAGAGAGAGAGAGAGAGAGAGTGAGCAGTAGCAGCGCACCCACCGGCAGCGGCAGCTGTTTGATGATGGATTTCCAGCCGCCGTCGCCAATGTCGTCGTCTCATTACAACCAAGGTGTATTTGTAAAAGGTGAGGTGCAATTCTTTTATTTCGCTCTTCAAACAGCTCACATTTCTATCAGTCACTATCTCTCTCTCTCTCTTAATCGAAGTGCGTGTGCATGCAATGCAATCAAAATGTGGCACCCGTCCATGCCATAGTGGAATCGTGGTAATGCCCCTCACCTTTTCTTGATTACACCTTGATTATAACTTTCAATTTCAATTGCCAAATGCGCTTTGCTTCTCCCCTCTGTCAGCGGGGGGAGGGGTCACCTCTCTCATTAGGCATGGCTACCTACACAACCCATCCCACCCACCACTGCCTGCCCGCTTACTTACAGGCTTACACGCTCTCACGCATTGCGCTGGCTGGCTCTCTCAAGCTTGCCTCTGGTCTTGTTCTCTCGTTCACTCCCTCGTGTGTGTGGATGTGTTTGTGTGTGTGTGTGTGCTGGGTGCCGTGCCGTGCCTGTTCGCCTTCGCCTCAATTCGTTTTTCGCATCGTTTTGCTGCTGCTGCTGCTGTTGGCTGTTGGCTCTGTGGGGCAGCTCTGCTCTGTTTTGCTCTGCTCGCGTCGTCGTCGTCGTTCATGTTGAACGGTTCTCGGCGCCGTCGTCGTTTCGGTTTTCATCATATAACGTAAAGGCACTTCGGGCGTGCGGCGCGGCGCGGTGGTTCGTGTGTCTCGCGCTCTCCTCAAAAAACCCAAAAAAAATTTGTGTGCTAAATATTCAAAATCATCAATTTATTTCCCAATACAGAATTAGTGCGAAAAATCAACGAAAATCCAATCGAAATGTAACGGGAAAAGTGTGCATAATAATAAGCGAATAAGAAGCAGCACCAGCGCCCACCAGCAGCAACGAACGGACAAGTGCAAAAGGCGAAAGGCAAAAAACAAGTGGAACAGAGACAAATAAACAAAACGCAGTAGCAGCAACAGAGATAGCAACAACAATAAGAACCGTAGGAGCACCAGCAGCAGCGCTGCCAGCGTGAGAGAGTGAGAGTGGAGCTGAGCAGCAGCGAGAGAGTGCTGCTGCAGTACCTGTGAGTGCGGTCGGTGCGATTGGCAGAAAGGGGAATGTGTGTTATTCTTGTGATGTTGTTGTTGGAGCAGTGCGCGGTATCGTGAGAGGATCATCGTTTGATAGGGAAATACCGTGAACAGGAGCGGCAACGTGAGTGGGTGAGCGTGTCTCAATGAGTGGCTTGGTTGGCAGAAGGTAGCGTAAGCTGTAGCGGTAACGTGAATGGGACCAAAGACAGCGTGAGAGAGAGCGAAAGGGAGAGAGAAACAGCAACAGCAACTACAGTGGGACGGTCGCTCAAAAATTAATTAGAAAAATAAAACAGCAAAAACAACAGCACCGCATGGCACAATTTCAATGTTTTTCAATTAATTGTACGATAAAAGAGAGTGGAAAAGCGAAGAGAATTTCGGTAGTCGAAGCGTGTGATACCTTGTGCTGATCCATCCATATGTTTTTTTATACTAGGTCTAAATAAATACAAGGAAAACAACAAATTTGCAAAATAGGGATCCCGAAATTCCAGTTCCAACTTAAATGCTGACCGACATAGAAAGTATATACCTGCTTCGAGGGTATCAAAAGTTTTGCCGGCTACTTGTCGACGTCGACGTCGCCGCTGACTGTTGATTTTTATCGCCAGCTGAAAAAGCGAGAGGGCAACAACAACAGAGGGAGGAAAGAGCGAGAGGCAGAGGCACTTTTGCCTCGAAGCTCAATGAAAAATCTTCGAGACGGTGCCCCGCAAAAGTAAATGTCTAAAACATGTGCCTGTATGTACATGTACATGTACATACATATTTATGTATGTATGCGTCCGTCGCTAAATTGGCAATGGGCGTACGCAAACTTGTCGCGTGCCTTGTTATTTGCGTCCTGCTGTGTTTTTGTGTGTGTGTGTGTGTGTGTGTGGCCCACTGTGCGTGCGTGTTTGTGTGAGAAATGGGGCAGCATTGCTGCTGCCGCCTGCTGATAAGAAATAATAGAATGAAGGGATAAATATCGATAAGAAATGAGATTGAAAGACGAGGTGGGAGCTAGGAACTGTTCTAGAATTACAAAAAAATATATATGTATAACACAGCCGTTTTGATGGATCTGTGTAGCCGGTATCCACCGATCTCCAAGGATTAATGGTTGTCGAGCATTTTCGATTCACTATCCCTATATTTCCACTAATTTGATATACAGTATAATTTCTTTAGGGTCCTTTACCTCGTCTGCTCCATCTCCTTATCCACTTAGCTTCTTCCATTCCCATTCCCATTTCCACTTCCACTTTGTGTGGTGTCCTCCTCTTTTTCTCTTTTTCAACTTTCTGTGTGCTGTGCATTCAAACGAAAACGAAAACGAGAACGAAAATCAAATCAAACCAAATTGAATTTTCAACAGGAGCCTGGGAGCCGCCTGTCCTGTCCTCTCCCTCTCTGACTCCTTTCGCTCATTGAACACACGTCCCTTAATGCGACGTTGCCGCTCTTCACTAAAAAACTTAACTCCATCTCTCGGCCATCTCGCGTTGATTTCAAAAACGAAATGTAATTTACCACAGAACGAACTTCCACCCGGCACCTCCACCACGGTCAACATTTATTCTATTTATTTGCGAGGCAATCTATTTGCTGCTTGGCTTGGCTTGTTTTTTTGTTTTGTTTTTTTTTTGGACGCTTGCGCCAATCAAAATCAGAATCAAAACGTAAATTGCTTTGCATAAAATTCAACAACTTTTACCGAAACCCAGACCTAAACAAAATCACAAAAGTTTTTAATTTTGATAGGCCCAAGATGAAGTACGGCAACAGTGCAGCTCCTGATGGTGAGAGGGGGAGAGGTAGAGGTTTGGTGTGCTTTTGCTGCTGCACAGTGGGTGGGCAATCGTTGGATAATGGATAATGCTCTGCCCGTCTGCCAGCCGGCCCGTCTGCCGCCTGTCACATGTGAAATGATTATAAGCCGGTCCCACAGTCACGTACCAGTCATTAATAAAAGAGAGAGAAAGACCGAGACCGAGAACTAATTGGAATTCCAAAGCGTTTCGTTTCCCATCTCTCTCTCTCTCTCAGATGATCGCAAAGCACGTGCACTCCGACTGTGCCCGCGACTGTGTTAATCCCTGAGACTGTGTGCACTTTTATGAGCCACCACTGTACTGCGATGCTGAACGGAGGAGAGCGACTGCAACTGTTGTTCTGGCTGCTCTCTTTTCCTTTCTCGCTCCTTTTGCTCTTCCTTTGCTGCTGATCGTGCTCGGCTCTACACTGGCGTGGAAAAATATAGAGCAAGGTTCAAGTGATCACGGAGGCGCCGGCGCCAGCGCCAGCGACAGCGACAGGGGCGTCACTGCCGTCGCAGCTGTTCCATTATCGTTCATTATTTTTCATTTTTTTGTTTTGAAGAGCCCTTGTGTCGTAGTAGTAGACTGTGGTTGTTGTTGTTGTTGTTGTCGTTGTTGTAGGTAGTACGTTTATTTCCATTTGAATATTGATTTATGAATGCGACTGTTATACAGATTTATGGGCTAATATGTCCGACCGATTCAACCGATTGTTTCGGAAGGCACTACCACTCTCCCTCTCTTTCTTGCTATCTCCTTTTGGCCATAAATCATGCCCCGAAAGCAAAGGGGGTGCGTTGTGGGGGGGGGGGGGGGGGGCGTATAGTGTGCAGTACTGTGGCCTGCTGCTTTCGTCACTAGTCCGGTCCACTGATAAGACTTTTTATCTAATTGATAGCAATTTGCTGATTGATGTAAACGATTGAGCGGCGGCGGTGGGGGAGAGGCTTGTGATTAATTGATTGATGGACTACTGGCTGCAGCGCTCCAGCTTTGATTGACTTAAACTGTCGATGGCACCCCCCCGTCCTTTCCCCCCATCCCTTCCGCTCGTAACAGGATTATTTGTCCCTCGATGCCCGACATTTTTGTGCAGTTTTATGCGCTATGATTTATGGGACAATTGCATTACCATGCCCCTCCTTCCCCCACCCCCAATCTCTTTCACTGTAATCTGTCTAAATCGCTCTCTCTCTCTCTCTCTCTCTCACTCTAACTCTTATTCATAGAGTCCTCTCCCTTTCAGTCCTGTAAAAGCATGAAAATTTATCGATTTTGTTTGGCGGTTTTCCAGACCCCCCCCCCCCGTTCTAGCTTTGGTTTTTAGCATGATTTCCTTTTCCCTCTCCGCACCCCTTTTTTTTTGGTACTAAAAACTTTTCCCCACCATGTGCCCTGGCTCTCGTCTCTCACTCTCCCTCTCTCTTTCCCACCCTCCCGCTCTCTCTCTCTCTCTCTCCCGTTTTTATGTGTGTGCGTGAGTTAATTTAAGCCTCGCTTTTGCTCCTGGCTCTGGCCTCTTCTTCCCCCCTCTGCCCTCCCCTGTGCTCTTCCTGTGCTGTTCTCCTTCTCTCCATCCTCCAGCCATGGTCTGAGGCGATAAAATTTTTATTTATTGATTTTCATTTATGTTTTCCTTCCTCATACACGCAGGGGGTTGGGGGCCAATGCTGCCTACTCAACAGCTGCTACACTTTATGGCCCCCCTTCCCGCCCAACCCACACCCCTGTAACCGCCATCCGGCATTCTCGCTTCATCTTCAATCTCCATATAACGGTAACGGTAAGCAAACGGTAACGGTAGAGGTAACGGACGATGCTCATCTCTCTCTCTCTCTCTCTCACTCTCTCTGAGAGCAATTACGTGCCGCATAAAAGCTTACCGCAAGCATTCACTCTCTTCCTCCTCCTCCTCCTCCTCCACCTCATTCTTTGGCTCTTTTTTTACGATTCTTCGCTGATTCATGGGATAGTGGGGCGGGGGGTGATGGTAGGGTGTCAGAGGTTATGTTCTGGTGGAGCGAGGGGGGGGGGGGGGTTTCGGATGGTGATAAACTTTTCGACGGCCCCGCTAATTGGATAACTCCAAAGTTTTGATTAATTCTCGGTGATAACAACGGAATGCGATGCGATGTAAGGTCGAAGGTCGGCAGGGTCGCTTTCGATTAATGCAATGTAATTCGATATATTCTCAAATTCAAGAATCTTTAATCGATAATTATGTTCAATTTAAAGGTTACGATTCAAATGGAGTTTCTCTTTGGTTAGTCCCGTGTCCATACATTCATCGACGATAATCAATAATTTCTAGCAATTTTCTTGCCATTTCCTCCCCCCTCCCCTGCTGGACGGAGGGTGGGTATGTGGTCGTCGAGGACCTTCTTTGAACCACTATTTACATTGAAAAATTCCTATGCTGGCAGCAGGATTTTCCCCAACATTCCCTAAACATACACAGACGCATCATCAAATAATTGCAAAATGCCAGGAAAAGGCACAGAGGAAAATGAGAAGGACAAGAAAAAATTGCTTAATGCTCTTTGGCCACGTGTGTCGATGGCGTGGAGGGGGTGTGGAGGGGGTGTGCGCGGAGCAGCTACGCGGGGACTACGAAAAAAGCATAATTGAAAAAAAATTAAATTAAAAATATCTGAGGGAATTTGCAAAAAGGTTTCCCACGCCCCGGCATGCCTCCGCCTCCGCCAATGACGCGACTCCCTCCTCCTGTTGCTCCATCGAAAGATACGGGAAAATAGGTGGAAGTGTACTTGGAACTAGGTCGCCGCCCTGCCCTGCCCTGCCCTGCCCTCCCCTCTACCCATCTTTCCGCTGAGGTGGAAAATGGAAAGTTTTCACATTCATCCAACCCCCTGGCTCCAGCTGGGGAGCCATAAAACTGGCTCGGCCAAATGAATATGAATCGTCCCGGGACGGGGAGGGGGTGGGAAGATCACTTGCGGAAGTCTCTCTCCCAAACAGAAAAATCTACTTTTTGTATATTAATTTTTTTGAATGTTTGTGTGTGTCTTTTATGTGGTTCTACTTTCATCATTTTGCCCTATTTTGAAAATGGAAAATGTACTTAGGTATTTCTTTGTTGGTGGATGGATTTTAATTTCCGTTTTCCCCTCACATGTCATTGCCATGAAAAGTAACGTCAATGTCAGCCTCAACTTGTGTGTGTGTGTCCTGCATCCTGCATTTACACTCTGTCGCATAGTTCTCCTGTGTCCTGTGTGTGTCCAGCCGGCAGCAGACAGCAGGATGTGCCATTGAAAATGGTATTTCTATGTTCAAAGAGTCGGAGAGAAGGTCCGAGCTTTCAATCATTAAATGTGAGGAGCTGCAGACAAAATATATATATAAGATATATAATATATATCCTCTATTGACAGACCTACACACATATTGTACATATTGGCTACTGAATCCATAAAGCTACACTCTAGATAGAGCGAGGCTTTTTGTGGGCCTTTCTTCGAATTAAAAGGTGGTGCCATATCTTCAGACATCGATTGCCAACGATATAAAATGGTTTATTCGATCGGTAAACAAATGACGCAGTTTACAGAACCCCCAGACACAGACCCAGGCCCAGACCCCAGAGCATTCCGGTGGTTTATTGCTGTGGAAAAACCTTCCATTAAATACCATAAATGTTGATCGGGGGCGATTCTTTCCTTCGGATTCGCCATGGAACTATAGATGTAATTTCCTTATGCTTCCACAGATGTTTTCTTTTATTAATCCGGCACTGATAGTGCAGCACACCCTCTTCCGCATACACATATGTATTGTTTCTATAATTCTATATTGGATGGACTGCTGCTCAGCGGTTGCCGTTTTATGTCGATCCAAAAGTTAATTGCACGATCTTTATGGCTTTATGGAGCTGCTGCCTCTAATGACCGATCATTTCTGCCCATATATCTACGGCTATATAATTAGCGGTATCGCGTGACGACTCGGGTGCCATCGTAACTGCCTCAAAGGTGAACGTGAACTGAAGCGAGACCGACCCCACCGACCCCGACCCCACAACAAAGCGAAGCTTACCTTTTGGACGCGACTGTACCCGCACTCTCGGTGTCACTTCTTGACCAAGTCCCAACGCAGGCTCCGCCCTCCGCCCTCCGCTCGCCCATCTCCTTTGGCTATCTTTTGTGGGTAAAGGAAAACAAATTTCCATTTACCATTTACCATTCCCTCTCTTCATCGCTCCTGTTTTTTTTCTTCGTCCTCCTGCGGAAGCTGCTTTTGTCTTTGAGGCAAAGTTGTTTGGCAAAAGTTTTCCCCAAAGCAGCAGCAGCATCGGCAGCTCCGCTTCCTCCACTTGCCTCCACTCGCCCATGCTGTTGCTGTCCCCAAGTTTCTGGGTCCAGGAAGTATTTTCAAATTGCATAAAGTCGCTTTCAGAGCAAAGATTTCAATTAAAGTTGGGTCCCCTAGACCACACACACCAGGCTCTCTGGCTGTCTCTGCAATAGAAAGGACCCACAAAGACCACACTACGGCATTCGGATTTAGGGGGGGGGAAAGAGAGAAGGGGATGGTATAATAAGAGGCAAAGCATAAAAGGGGATTAAAGGGCTAGGTCTAGATGAAAGCCAATAGCAGCAGCTATCCAACACTGGCTTGTTGTTAACCAACACTTAGCGCACACTTGCAAATCATTTTTCAAATATTGAACAACACTTTACATAAGTTAACATTAACCAACACTGGCTTCTTCGTTAATTCTGTTTTCAGACTGAGGGCGGGTTTACGTATTAAAATATTCAACACTGTTTCTCGAGAAAGAAACATGTGACGACCCAGTGTTGAAAAGTGTTGCGGAAATGTATTTTCAACCACTTTGGACATATTTACATAAAGTTTAATGGTCTCTCAGGCCTTTCTTTAACGATGTGTGAATTTATTGAAAAGAAAAAGGCGGCGGGTCCCCCCCCCATACATATGTACTCCCCGTCAAAAGAAAGAGAAAGAAAAAGAAAAAGAGAGAGGCAGTCAGGAAAGAGATCTAAGTAAATAAAAACGTGAACTGCATCCCATTAAAGTTGATCTAATGACCGCCTACGTGAGCGGACTTCTCAACGAAGGTGAGATGTGGCCATCCAGAGATGCCTGCCAGAGGGAGACCAAGAGAAAGAGAGAGCGAAAGAGAGCGAACGGAAGAGGGAGACAGGGAGAAGTGAGAGCTCAGAGGCCGTGACCATTAACGGCGCCTACAAAGCGAATTAGCCAAAAGACACAACAAAAAAAAAAAAAAAAAAATGGAATCGTGTTTTTTGGTGTCAAAAGAGTGAAAATTGTGAACTCTATAGAGAAAGAACGAGAGAATACACAGGAGGGATAAAACAAAAATATGGAGAAGAGAGTGCGAGCGAAAGTAGGATATTCTGGGGAATTCTCGTGACTGTGTTGTGTTTTTTTATGTTCTGAGACAAAAAACCCACAAAACACAATCGAATTATTCCACATAAAATTCACAAGAAAGTCTTATCTCATCTCGAATCTTCCACATCTCCACTCTGTCTCTCTCTCCTTGGCTTTTTCCGTGAAATAAAATTAAAGCACTTAAAAATTGTCTTCATTGCATACATTTTGGGGCAAGTGAAAGACCGTGCCAGGGGGAATAGCGGTGGGAAGGGAGTGTAACGTTACGCGCTCTGACGTAAAAGCTCAAAACTGACACACTCAATGCCCACACACACACACACACACACACACACATACAGATGCACAGACAGACAGAGACAGCGAGAGTCAACGAGAGTCAACGAGAGAGAAAGAGATACGCAGATTGTCGGCAGCATCGCATAAATATTAATAAAGACATCAAGAATTGATTGAATCGAAAGCGCAAAGCGCAAAGCGAACGCATTCGCATAATGCGAGGCTTAGAGATGGGTGCGTGCCAATTAGAGATGGAAGCGCCTGACACGTACTCGAATTTTGCGGAGGCCTAAAAGGAGAAATACCTTCCTTGTAAAATATACTTTCTTTAATACTACATCTAGAAAATGTTTAATACATTCTTTATGTATAAACCAAATATAAGAATTGTTTGGTCGTTGCTCGAAGATTTCTCAAGTATAAATTGTGAAAACTGTGTTCTTCCTGTGATCCAGAGATTCTGAAATACAAATAATTATTTTTAACAAGTAAAATTGTTGTGATAAAAATCAGAAATATAATAAAAAAAAAATCATATTTATCAAAATAATTTCTTTATTCTTTGTGGAATTTCGGGTGTTCCAACTCCTCATTGAGTGCAGAAGAGCCTCAGAATTTCTATTAAATACAGTATATGTACTATATGTATTATCAAAGGCCCCCCTGCCCACCCCAGCCAACAGAATTTTTGTGTGTGTTGCTTCCCCTTTTTGATCCCCTTTTGGACGTTGTGAGGCTGTCCTTAATGAGTTTTGTGTGCTTCAAATTGAAATTTCCAACTTGTGAACAAATAAAACATACACAAAGTGAGGTTAGGGGATGGAGGGGACACGGGAGGAAGTCCCCTAAAAATTGTGCGGCCGCCGTAATGGCGTTGCAGGGGAAGGATTCCCGTCCGGTCAGGGGGGGGGGCGGGTTGGTCGGTCTGTTGATTAGGCGATGCTTCAGTTGATAAACTTTCCCCCGGAATTCTCTCGAATACCAGGCCCCTATAAGCCGCAAACCACGCCCACCGACGACCGCCCACACATTTGCTTTTCATATGGAAATTTTCCACAAAACCTCTTTTCCTTTCGGGCCCCTCCCCTTTTAAAAATCTCTGTCTGTCTCTTTTTGTCTGTCTCTTTCTGGCTGTGGTGTTAAAAAACTTTTTTGGCACAAATATTTTTATGTAAATTGTTTTTGGCATTTATTCATTTATATACATATGTGTATGCATGAGTATGGGTGTTTCTGTGTGTCTCCCTTCACACATGCATATACATATGTGTGTATATTGTTTCTGACATTTTCATAATTTAACTTTTCCTCCAAAAACAAACAAACAAACACAAATCGGGAGTAAAATCGGTGCAAAAGATACAGACAAATGTATTTCGACAATGGAGTTATCCGCTAAAAGAAAATGCAAAAATACCTACCACTAGGCACAATGTATCCGTTCACTTATGGGAAATGTGTGCAGCAAAGAAACGGATTATTCATATAATTTGTGGCTTAAGTCAGAGCCTTTTGAAGGTCTTCAGGAGGGAATGAGTATAAAATTACTATAAAAGGAATAGTTAAAAAAATAAAAAAACATAATATAAAAATAAATAACCAAAAAATATATATCTTTATAATAAAAAAAAAATAGTAAAAAGAAAATAAATAATAAAAAAATGAGGTGTCATGCATAGGCCAGTATGTCCCTTAGTAATCCGGAATTTTAAATTATTTATTTCGAATTGTTTTCCAATTTAATTTGTAACTTTGAAATTTGTTTTATAGTTTTTCTTGATTTTAATAGGGTTTAATACGAAAAAGAATGAAATTATTTAGCAATATTTATCAGTCAAGTTTTATTTCGAAAATTATATTGCTACAGAATTACAGATATGGAAATGTGTGTTTAATTAACTTATAATTTTTTTTTTATTTGTATCCTGTAGTTTATAGAACAGAGTTGGAGAGAGTGCGACGGGCAGACCCTTGAGGCCTTTGCCAGAGGGAGTGCTGGGTGGCAGTTCGTCTGGAAGTTGATTAGTTACGAAAAGTAGTTGCTTTTACCATTAGAAAGTATCTGTTGCTGTCTCTGTTGCTCTGTTGCTCTGTTATATTCGGTGGGCCTAAGGGATGGGGGTGGGATGTTTTTCTTGTGGAAGACACTTCTGCAGGCAGGGCTGGGCAGGGCAGGGCAGGACTTGGCTGCTGTTGCCGCAGCTGCTGCTTCGTTGAGGCTGAAGGAGCCGGGCTGCTGTTGTTGCGAGGATGCTCAAGGATGCTTTTGAGAGAATTGTTGCTTCTGTTGTTTGCTTTTTTCATTCATGCCCCATTCGCTCGCTCTCTGTCTTTGGTTGTCTTTCGTGTTGTGTTTGTGTTTCTCTTTCTCTTAATGAGGGAAATAATTGTACAGAAAAGAAGAGGAGGAGCGGAGAGGAGAGGAGCAGTTATGATGGACTCTGAAACGCTCTGAGGAATGCACAAAACTCTTGAATCCGCCCCCACCCCCACAAGCCTCTGTTGTCTTTTACGAAAGAGTATTAGAGCCCTTCAGAAGAGCTGAAAATATAAAGATAATGGCTTCCCATTGAAAGAACAGAGGCACAGGATCCTTAGATCTTCGTTCTCTTGGAATCTCTAGATCGGAGGGAGTATCTTTGGGGAAGGGTATCCCCAGTATACCCAAAAAAGTAGGCACAAAAAATACTTGTGTGCAAAAAAGAAAAGAAAAGCCACACAAGAGGCAGACGGCGACGAGCAGCAGCAGCAGCAGCAGGTGGGCGTGTGGATGGGTGGGGGAGGGGGGGTGGAAAAAGAAAACAGCAGCGATGACGACAACGTTGCCACACTTAATGTTGCACATACTTTTCGAGGTCCTTGTGCCAGTAACGGTTTCCGTTCATTCTACTTTTACACTTTCTTTGATTGTGTGTGTGTGTGTCTCCCCTACAACCCACCCCCTACACCCTACCCCCTGCCCACTCCGTCTGGCCTCACGCCTCTTGTGGCTGCGCATTTTTTTTTTTTGGGTAGACCAGGCCTCTGAAAATGAGGTCCTTTTGCCGAGTCCTTGCCACCAAATCAAGAAGTATCTTGGAGAATTATAATCTAAATTGGATTTTGCTTGAAAATTGTGTTATTCCTTTATTCTGGCGATCCTTACGATCAGGAACTGAAAATGCAGATATAACTTAACAAAAAGCTAAAGCTATATGCTTTTCCGATATGAAAATATATAAAATATATTAAGTATAAAATATATATTTATTTATCTAAAATATTAGCTATCATTTATTTGTACAAATAATAATGTATATATATATATATATATATATATATAACTGAATAGGGGTACCGAGTAACGGGACCTTAGACACCATAAAATAGATAAAATATATTAAAAATATAATATATAGAAAATATCCGTTTTCTTTTCGGGATTCCGTTGGTGAAACTACCCCGAATAACTGCACTATTTTTTTTAAAATCGATTTTGTCCTGCTCCTACTCCTAATCCCACTCCTGTATACATACATTATCATATTCTTATATTTTCGCTGGAGCTTCTGCCCGTCTGTTTGTGTGTGTGTTTTCCATGTGTCCCCTCCCCTCTCCCGTCTCCTGTCTTCCGTCTCCCGTCTCGTGTTTCTGTTTCGCTTTTCGTTGGAGCATTTCCAAACTGCTTTGCATCTGTCTGCTCGGTTCAATTCATCTAACATTTCACCTTTTTGCCTTAGCTCGTACTCTGCAGTTCGTACTCTGCTCTCCCACTTTCCCCCCACTCTTCCACCCCCCCGCCAACTGTGTGTCGCTTAAACAACTTCTGTGACACTTCTTACACTTGACTTTTCTTGTTTCGCATTGTTCTTATCTCACTTTGCTCCGTTCCGTTCTGTTCTGCTCTGTTCTGCTACCTCCCTCCCTCCCTCCCTCTCTCTCTCTCTCTCTCTCCCTCTCTTTGTCTGCTTCTATCTGAGCTCTTTTTGCACTTTTGCACTTTATTACACTTCCGCTATTGCAATTTCAGCGCTTTTCTTTCCCCCATACCGTCTTTGGCTGCGCCTTAAACTATGCTATGATTTTTTCATATGCACTTGTCTCTCTCTCTCTCTCTCTTTCTCTTTCCCTCCTTGTGTATCCGTATCTGTCTGCTGTGTCTGCAACTTGGTTTGTTGCTGCCACTTTATTTGTGACACGCGGTGGGGCACACTCTCCAAGAGCGAGAGTACGAGCAGCCTCATGAAGTGGTGAGGGGTTCTCCTTTTCCTGAGAAAATCCTTTCATTGGGTCTGTTTGGTCCTGTCTGTTTGTCTGTCTGTCTGTCTGTCTGTCTGCCTGTCTCTGGCTGAAATCTATATATTAATATACCTTCAATGTGTGACCGCATTTATCCTCCCCTACACCCCTACTTACCTACCAAAAAAAAAAAAAAAAAAAAATGCCACCCCTCTCCCACTCATCGCTCACTCGCCTGTCAAGCTGTCTGTCCCGTCCCCCTGCTGTCCCACCGCCCTCTCCGTTCTGTCTAGCTTTTCTTCCTGGCTCCTCCTTCTCTCTCCCTCTCCCTCTACCTCGCTCTCTCTTGTTACGTATGTATTTGCATTTGTATTAAAAACGCTTAAAGTGGAATTTTATTTCCTGTTTCTGTTCTGTTGGACTCCTCCCCCTTTCCTGCCTCCAGAATAGAGGCTTCTTCCATTCCGTTTATTGCTGCGTCTTTCATTCATTCATTCTTTATTTTTTTTTTTTATTTTTCGTATTTTCTAATGCCGTTTTTATACGCATTTACGTTTTATCCTCCATACTCCCTCTCCCCCTCGCCTTTCCCTCTTTCTCATTCCGTAAAGTTGGAAATATATGATATTTGATATATTTTTTTATATTGCCTCACATAAATGGAGAGAAAATGTTTTGCATGTCTGAAGAACGGCCACTGCCAGTCGATGGGGAGCAGCAAACGAAAACCCCAACAACAGATTGAAGATATTTTTCAGATGATATTACATATACATTTTTTTGGGCTAAGTTTGAAAAAGAGAATTTTTCTTCAAGTTTCGAAAATTATGTACATATTTCTGCTAGAAAGATAATCATTCCTTTCTGCGTTTTCCAACACTGTTGTCGATTAGATTTCCCACTAATTCCCAATGATATTTCTTTTCATTAGATATTTCTTTTTATTTGCCAAAACAAACAAATTGCTAAGAATATTTAAAAAACTAAAAATTAAAAATAATGAAGAAATCGAAATATTATCGGCACACAATATTATCGCAACAAACTAAAAATTAAAAATAATGAAGAAATCGAAATATTATCGGCATTATCGGGCACCCACAAGACGCGTCACATTGATGGTCCCCTCGAGACGCACAAGCGAGTGCTTCCGGAGAGAATTCTGAAGAAGTGAAACAACAAATTACATGTCTTGTCCATGATGCGTCCCATTTACATACAGTGGCTCCATGCTGCAATAATATCTGCTCACAAAAGAAAGTGTCGGTGGAAAAGGCATCGTGCAAGGGCCAGAGGAGCAGACGTGGACTGTACTCTGAATGGATTTCCACGAGTATGTCTGTCTGCCTATGTATGTGTGCATGTGGGCTTGTGTGCAAGTGTGTGTGTGTGGGTCTGGGTGTGTTGGGCAACTCTTTTATGTTCTTCTGTTAAAATCCTGAAGGGATTTCCACCTACTTATTGGGACGACTCTCTCAGTCGCTCGTTGTGTCTCTTTCCCACACGAATGATATCATTCTGGTCTGTTGCTTGCTGGGCATTTTCAATTTCTTTTCCATTTCATTTTCATTTTCATTTTCGGTTGTGGACCAGCAATCAACGGGCTATAAAAAGCCATAAGCAAAAAGGGGGGAACAGACGGAGGCGGCGGCGGAGGCGCAGGCGGAAGATGGGTTGTGTAATGGTCTTATTGTGCCTGTTAACGGATTTTGCCCCGTTAAGCAGGGCAGCCTCCAAGAGGAGGCCCCCCCGCCCCTCCGCCCCAAAGAGGAAGCTGGCGGGTGGTGGGGTAGTGGGGGTTTATTGCTGCTACCACATTTCGATTTCCTCTGTCGCTGCCTCTGCCGCTGCCGCTGCCTCTGCCTCGGCCGCTGCCTTTGTGTCCTGCTCTGCTTTTAATTTTAATAAATGCTCAGCGGTTTACAGAAATCATCATCATCGTCGCGTCGTCCTGCGAGGCTCCTTGTGTGGCTTTACTTTTTTGTTCTTTGCTGTTTTTGATTGTGGAGAGCGCCCCTTAAGCACATTATAGTTGGCCATATGAAACGATCAATTAAGGGCTTTAAGCCGCCTTCTCGCTGTCTCTCGCTGTCTCTCTCTTGTGCGTGTGCATTAAGTATGTAATCACCTGCCACGCCCATCCATCTGCCCTGCCGCCTGCCCACAATCTGCCACACGTTGCGTGTTAATTACGCCCAAAGGTAAAAGGCAATTGGGTTGAATGGAGAGAGGGAGAGAGAGAGAGAGAGAGAGAGAGTTGAGGAGTCAACGCTTCCTAAGGTTTCTCTCTTTCTATCTTTCGTTTTTAAACATTTAATTTTAATTTAATTTATGCACACACACACGCACACAGACGCACACAGCCAGGAGGATGGGTTTCCCTGCTGGCATTTCCACCTTGTGGTCTCATCAACATCCATGTGGCACATGGCAAAGGGCCCCCCGCCTCTCGCCCCTCGCACATTTGGGCGCACATTTGGCGGAGTGCATTAAATGATCATAAACTAATTAAGTTGTTTTCTGCTGGGATGCCAAATGAATAAATAAATAAATGAGAATGTTTGTGGCAAATAGTTTTAATTCTGTTGCATACTTTGGGGCGTTTAATTTGAGATTAAAATGGATGGGGATTAATGTGAAGTGAAACGAAAAGTAGGCGAAAATAGCCAGAATCAGGGCTGCTTTAAATATAAATAAAACATATAATATCCGATAATGGTTCCACAGATACTTTTGCATCACCAAAAGATACATATCGCATCCCGGAAATACAGAAAAAAAAATATATATATGTATATATATCCATTAAATATTCAAAGAAACGCAAATGAAAATGCAAAAGGAAAAACAAAAGGAATTTCAACAATTTACGCATTTTACTCAAAATTGTTTTCATCAGGAATTTGCCAGCCTTTGTCCTTTGGCCGTTGCCATTCCATCCATTTTCCTCTCAATGAAAATGAGGCTCGTTTTTCACACGTTTGCCATATTTAAATGTACATAGAAGCAAAAGTTGATTTGCCAAAGGAATTCCTTGTCCTCACACACACACAAACACACGCACACACACACTCTCTCTCTCTCTCTCTCTCTGTCTGTGTTTCTGTCCGTCTGTGGGGCTGCCTCTCTTTGTGTCCTTGTTTTATTTACAATTTCCTTTTTATTTTGTACATTTTTTACCCTTCTTTAAAGGCGAAAAGAGAAATGCCTTTTGGGGTCAGTTTTTTCTTTCTTTTTTTTTTTCCTGTAACATTCCTGCGTTCCCAACCTTTTTTCTTTTTTCATGGCTCTGTAACTGCTTGCAGTTTATAACGCCTCACAAGTGCTATCAATGTGCTAACACAGATACACACATACACACAACCGCACACACACACACACACACACACACAGATACAAATTGATGGAGAGGAGAGGAGAGCAGGGCGCAGAGGCTTTGGCTTTGAGGCTGTGCCTGACTTGAGTGCTTCATGCAATTTTTTGTTGCCCTTACAGACAGCACATTACCAAGCACACGCACACACACAGAAGCACAGATACACAGACGAAGATACAGATACACACAGACACACAGATACACAGACACAGATAGGCAGCAGTCGATTGTAGCTACAAGCATAATCGTTGCTTATTGGCAGCTGCTGCCTGCCATTCCACTATGGGTAAAATTCCAATTTTTCGGGTATTAATTAATAACTTTTAAACTAAGCAAGATTTTTCAATGCGGTTTTTTGATTAATGTTATGTACACCCCTAACAACATTTTTGGAAAAGTAGGCGTGTCACCGCCCACCCATTCAAAAAAAAAAAATTTTTTTTTTTAATTATATTAAGAAACTAAGTATTCATATTTATATTTATGGACTTTAATACTCTTTTATACATAAAAAAAAAGTTTCACTATTTGAAAATCATAATTTTGATGAAATTCAGGATTTAAAGAACAATAGTTCATATTAATAGACATTTTTTTAATTTCTAATTTCTTCATCACACGTAAAAAATGAAACGTTAAATTCATCGTCCGAAATCCTTAAAAATTTGATCAGGGTCTTCAATTTCACATGATGAGGTGTTAAAAATATCGATGGGAAGGGCTTTTTGATGAAATAGTTGGATCGGAGAAATCCATTGCGTGATGAAGTCTGTCTTCTTTATAGAGTTTGTTGCATGATTCAGATGATTTTTACTTTTTCTGATAGATTTATGAATTTTAAAATTTTAAAGCAATTATTGTTGTTTTTTAATATTCTCGTTTTTTTTTAAAGAATTTTTTTAAATCTGGCATGTTTTGTATAGGTTGTGTTTCTTTTTTTCATATATGTTTATCATCTTACATCTGGTTGTAGTGAACTATACAATTCTGAAAAGCTGACAATTAAAACTACAAATCAGACCTAAATACTTTGTAGATTCAGCTTACCATCGGGAGTTATTAAGCTTTCAAATTCAAATTTGACCATTTTTTGCGGTATTTTTTCGGAATGTTTGATTTTGAAAACTCAGGAAAAGTAAAAAAAAAATATTTCTTGGGCTGTGTTTTCTGTTTTAGATAGTTACATTAATTAGGCGTCGTTTAAGGTATCGTTTGTAAGAATCAATGGATAAACGGCTACGGTGGAGCTGCTTGTCCAAACTTCCGCATGCCGAATTTCGCGTTTAAAAACACGAAGTCACCTGCAAGAAGTTGATTTGCGCAAAAAGTGCAAAAAAGTGCACATTGAGGCAAACTGCTTTTAAATCAAAATTAATGGTTCTACGACATGCATTTGGACGTACACTTATGCACTCTAATGTTCATTTTATATGATTCCACGAACTTGAAATATCTTTCCAAGAAATTACCTTTGAGTTCATCTACTACTTTTACAAAATATGAATAGAACACACACAAATACAACGTATTAGTACAACTATTACATAGTACAAGCCCGTCTGATTGTTATCCATTTTAAATTTTGCAAAAAAAACGTTTCGTGTTCGAATAATGACAATTTGAAAATAGCCTGCAAAAATATTGCGATCTTCCAGCTCGTGCTCTTCAACAGCAACAGCTGACTTTAACAGCTGTTAGACTTAACATTGGTCTGTTATATAACATTTTTGGTATTGACCGTTACAGTTTGAAGTTTTCTTAAGATGTTAACACAAAACAGATCCCAGTTTGAATACTTTGAGAAAATGACTAAATACCCGAAAAATGGCAATTTTACCCATAGTGCATTCCCGAGCGATAAAGATGAAAATGCTGATGGCGCAAAGCTTTCTCCCAAAACACACACACACACACGCAGACAACATTCATTCGTGTATCTGTGTGCCAGCGAAAGAGACTCAGAGAGCGAGACGGAGGGAGCGAAGAGCGTCCCTTTAATCTGCATATTTTATTTAATATTTAGAATACCCTTCTTTCAGCGCTGGGAGCGAATCAATGGGGATCCTGATACACTTTTCACTCAAATTAAATGCCAGGACTCTATAGAGTTCTGGATCCTTCTTTGATCTGCTTTCCAATTAGAGATTCACTTTCGTTTCTGGGTAATTATGTCCAGAGCAGATAAGAGCGGGCAATTTCCAAGGTAAATATGGGGGAGCAATGGGAGCTACTACGAGAGCTAAACCCATTTTTCCAAGGAAATTCAAATTGATTTTTCTGTGGAAATGCTGCTGCCCCCAAAATCCAGGCTCAATTAAAGTTCAAGTTAATTTATTACCCCCCCCCCCCCCCCCCCTTCTTATGGTAGTAGTATTCCAAGAAATATTCGCTACTTTCTCAGTGCACCGAAAAGTATGCAGCACTTTGTTGAACGTTGGTGAAAGAAAATCTTTGGTCTATCTCTCTCTTATTCGGGCGATTTTCCTGGCTGCTTTAGATACCATTTTAGTGAAGAATGGAAAATAGAAAATATATATTTTCCAACGAAAATTCGGTTAATGTTTTTCCCTGGAAATGTTGCGCACCAAAAAGTAGGCAACACTTTGGAAAATTTGATGAAATTAAAGGCGATGGAACAGGGGGTGGCGATGCGGCGAGTCGAGTGTGTGACACACCTGGCGGGGCCTGCTGTCCACCCACGTGGCAATGCCATTTCCCCCTGGTCCTCTCCGTCCCTCCTTCAGGTGGTAGCTTTTACATAAAGCATACTTTTAGGCAGCAGCAGCATTTTCTACTGTCACATTTAATTGAGTTTCGCTTCGACGAAGCAGAGGCAAGGGCAGTGGCAAGGGCGGTGGCACAGCGCTAAAAGCAACGTCATTTGGAGCACACTCTCCCAAAAATTAATATATATATATATATATATATATATATGGTCTGATCTCCCCCCAACCACCCTGCCACCCCTGCTGCCTCGTACATTTTTCAGATGCCTCAGCTGTGGCACTGCCTGCTTCGTTCTTCCCTTGGTCGTATCTTTCATTGTTCTCGCTGGCATCATTTAATTGTCAAAAGACTTCTTGCCAGAGGTGGCAAATGGGGGATTTTAGTGGCTTCAATTTCAGTGGGGCGTACAGCCGCGGGGCAGCCAGGGGGAAAGCTATTTTTATATGACAATTCTCAATGTCTTTCTGTCTAATGTCTGGGCATTTCTATCTCCTCCATCTGCCACCTTCTGCCACCTTTTGCCACCTTCTGCGCCTTCCGCTCCTTCTACTTCCACTTCTTGTGACGTCATTGGTTCGCCATTCAATTTGCAGCGACAAAAGGAATTACAACTCATAAAGCAAGATGAAAGGCAATCGATGATGAAGCTGCCTTGACGGGGAGATGGTAAGGGGACGCTAAAAGACGCCCGTCTTCAAAGGAAGGCTGGACGAGTGCCCGGAGAGTGGTACGGTCCAGGTAGCGTGAGGTTATTTGCTGGACAAATTTCCCATAAGCAAATAGACACGGGATACACTCTCCTTCGTCCTGTTTTGTGTGTGTATATTTATTATATATTTATGTCTGTAGGTATATTTACTAGCTGAGCCGTCACACGTTTTTCTGCCATTTAAATGATCAAATATTTCATTAATATGTTTTCTGTCAGTTCGCATTTAGATAAAATAAATCAGCTCGATGCCACGCATAATTTTCGGTGTGGAAAACATGGTGTTGCTCAATCTAAGCCGCATTTGGCCTTGCAATTGCAATTTATTGATTGGCATTCGCAATGCCAATCTAATTGAAAATTTGAAAAAGTTCAAATGAATGCGAGGGTAGCTAGAAAGGTTCTCCTCCCGGGCCACAACACCTCCAATCAGCACTTTCGGATGAGCGGAATATTTATTTATTTCATTAAAAATTTCAAGTGAATTAAGAAAAAATATATAGAGTTTGAATAGAGCAGAGGAATAAACGAGCTTCCACTAGAGACAGCGAGAGAGAGAGAGTGATTGGGGATCTTTGGAGCTTAGTTTTTTTTTTCCATTGAATTTGTTCCCTTAAATTTCCTACAATTTCTGATTCAATCAGTTTTCCATCCCCTCAACTAATCCGCTTAAAAGTGGGCGAACAAAAGTTGTGTGTGTGTCTAGAACTTGAAACTTTCAAACAACAAGGAAAGGACTCAGAGGACACACACACACACACACACACACAGATGTAATGTGTTTATGGCCTCCTGGACAGTACCGTCTAACACGATTTGCCAACACTTTTACATCGTAATTATATTTTCTACACATAATTTAATTTAAAATCTCTCTCTCTCTATTTTTTTGTTGTTGCTCTTTAAAGTGGAGAAAACTTTCACATTTTTCGTGAATTATGCAACTCACACACAGACACAGACACAGACAGACACATGTAGGCGGCTATGTGTGGCAAGTGGGGCGTGGCAAGTGGGTTAAGTGTGTTAGCTAAAAATTCATAGCACATACACCAGAGCAGACCAGACCAGACCAGAAAGGCCTAGAGCGGGAGCGAGGGAGAGAGAGCACACTTTTGACACACATACACACACACACACACACATGCAAATTGCAATGCCATTAACTGTGCATGTGTGTATGCCTTTGTGTGTGTGTGTGTATCTGTGTATAGTCAATACGTTTTGACACTAATTTGGTCAGTATTTGCATTGAGACCGACCCACCGGAGGCCTCGCCTCTCCCGCCTCCACCATTGAGAATGGCATTTGCCAAAGGCCATCATCAACCAGCCAGCCAGCCATCATCGGCATTCGGCCGCATCATCATCGTCACGATTCGGATTTCCATTTCCAATCACCTTCCACCTCAGGCCTTCTGCCTTCTGGCTCCTGGCTTCTGTCTCTCGTCTCCCGTCTCCTTGCCCCTGTCTCTTGCCACCCTCCTTCTCTGCTGTTCCTTGGGGCTTGGCAAAATACAAAAGCCTCAAATTGCAGTTGGGACCAACAAACACTGACACATCAGAGAGGGAGACAGAGACCAGGAAATGACGCAGACGCCAGGACGGACGCCGCACAGACAGACAGGCAGACAGACATGGCCAGGAGCCAGTAGCCAGTAGTCTTGGCCAGCCTGCGGTTAGAGGATGGAAAAAGTAGAGACTCCCAAAGCAGCTCTACACTGACAAAAAAAAAAGGATGCAACCAATAAAAGCCAGGCAGAAAGCAGCCAAAAAGAGTCTGAGTGGAAGGAAGGCAGATAGCCATTTGGTGGTTTGTGTTCACAATAAAATTAATAAAATATAAATACATTTCGGATTTGTTTGATGTCCTTCGAGGACATAAATGCATGGAAGTATAGATCGCAAATATATACATATATCAATTTTCGATAGAGACCTTTCTCCTTTCAAAGGATACTCGAATTAAGTTTTTATTTTAAAATGTTTAATATTAAAATTAATAAAAAAAAGAACACAAAAAGTGAGACAATTGTTTATAATGAAAGCAGAATGAATGAATGAGAGAGGGAGAGAGACAGATTCTCTGTGGAATAAATATGAAAAGGGATTAGAGATACATGAGAAAAGCGGAAAAGGATTCCGGCTATAAGTCCTTCAGCATTCAATGGCAACCGCCCCCCCTTCCCTTCCAAATTTAAAGGGAAAGCTGAGGAAAATAATTTCATGCGTTGAACGTTGCCTTGAATCGAGGGGGAGGGGGGGTGTAGCCGGGCTAAATATCTCTTCTCACCCCCATTGGAAATGTTTGCCAAATATTTTATCCATTATGCCGCTCATGCCGCATGCCTCATGCCCCATGCATTTGGCTTTAAATACTTTGTACACATCGCCATCGCCGTCCCTCGTCCCCCGCCCCCCTCCTCTGGCCGAAACTATGCGCATATTTTGAAAGATGTTTTGCATTAAGCAGAGGGGGAGGGCGAGGGAGAGGGGGCGCTGGCGCTGGCGCTGGCGCTGGCGCTGGCGGTACCAGGCGGATG
>OZ018401.1:14630961-14740130 GCA_963969585.1 Drosophila helvetica | reverse complement strand
TGGGGGGGAGGGTGCAGCATTTATATTAATGAAACACTATGTCAACACTCGGAGAAAACAAAAAAAGACAGAGAGAGATGGAGAGAGAGAGAGAGGGAGAGAGAGAGAATGTATGCGATGTATAAATATTATGTAAACACGCAAACAATGAAGTGATTTGTTGCTACTTAAATTTAGCCCCCGAGAGCGAAAGAGCGAAGCGAAACAAAACGTTGGTAGGGGAGGGGGACTGTGAGATTGGGGCATGCCTCCAGCACTGAGATGCTGCCCACACACATATATGTATATACATACATATATATATTATATAGAATGTGGAATTAGTTGCCAAAGAAAAGAAGGAAAGGCAACAGAGAGCGAAGGAAAATAGAAAAAGGAAAAAAATGAGGAAAAATTGAAAGGAAATATTTATGCCAGTGTGTGTTCGCCGGACCAGGCGCAGTCGCTGTGAAAGTAGCAAAACATCGCCCCAGGGTCCTGCTGCCCCCGCCCCCGCCTCCTGCTGCTGCTGCTGCTGCAACCAGAGCGAGAGCAAACGATGCCTGTTTCTAGCTTGTTTACCAACACTTAGAGGGCAGAGCACCAGAGGGGAAGGGAAGAGGGCTGAGGGGGTGGGGCGATGTGTGCCCGATGCGATAAGCAAGCCACAAGATGAGCTCCGCACCACAGAAGCCAGAGCCCCACACACACACAGCCGCACAGTGGCAGCAACAGAAACAGAACTACTCCCCACTCCCCACCCCCCCGGTCCATTCAATTCCCCCCCTTCCACCCCTGGAATGCCCAGTACCTGCTGTAATGCGGCCTAGATGGCGCTGCAAATTCTATATGTATATACACATGTATGTGCACTTGCAAGGAGAGTCCAAGGTGGAAGGGGATATTCGAACCGCTCTTGTCCTTCGGCAGAGGGACTGCCCAAATATTTTAATATTATTTAGTTTGTAAAATATTTATAATAATATTTAAAATATTGATAATATTTACAATATTATTGTAGTAATATTTAAATTATCTATATTAATATTTGTTTTATACGGAAATTCCAAATCCCAAATCGGAAATTTTATCTTTGATTTGTTGAAGCAAGAGCATTTCCGATTCGTATTTTGGCTTGCAGGTTTATTCCAAGCATCAGAGTCATCAGGGGGGGGGGGTTAATATATATGGAGGAAAAGCGTTTTTACTGCACTTAATTCACTTTGGATGCTGGCCCACTTTCCTTCCACCTGCCGCCTGCCGCCTGCCACCTGCCATCTGCTCTGCCTCTGAGTTTTCCCCATATTTTTTTTCCGTTTTTGTCTTCTTCTTCTAATGCAATTTGAACAAATTAAAAAGTAGTAGTGCGTGGAGCGGCATGTGCAGCAGGTGCAGCCGACTGATAGACACCCATCACCCACCCACCCACCCACCCATCCACCCATCCACCCATCTTCTAACGCTTTTCCGCTCTTCCTCCGCCTTCCCTCCGCCTCTCTCAGTGCCAGCCTTCTGATAGCTTTAATTAAAGGCAATCGAGAGTTTGTTTTAAATTTCAGAGGCGCAGAGGCCTCTCCGTTGGCCTTGAACCTGAGAACGGGCACGCCCACGGTCTGACGCCCACATCGATGGTCGACTCGGGTCGCGCCAGTGAAGGCCGCCAAAGAGATGGTCCTGGAATGCTGGCATCGAGTTTCGATTTTGATTGTTATTTTTGGGCGGCTGGAAAGAACTTGAATCCTTAGGAAAGGCTCGGGAAATACCCATTAATAATGAACGTGATTAAAATTCAAGAAAGAAAACGTTCACACGTGACTGGCATTTCGCTTGTGTGTCCGTTCGCTTATGGGAACATTTTTCAAGCTGTGCAGCACAGGGGGGAGGGTCCCAGAGCCAGTCTCTGGCATTCCCACCGCTCGAATGACATTCTCACTGAACGTTTACAGCTGACTGGCAAAATTGCATGAAATGGGATATCCTTGAAATTGTATAGAGCGCGCGCGAAATCCTGTGAAAGGCAAGACCACTCAAACAGCAGGTCCTTCTCTATGAAGTGCTCTCTCCCTCTCTCTCCCTCTCGCTCTCCCTCTCCCTCTCTCTGTCTCTGTCTGTATCTCTGCATATTGCTTTTTCCATTCGGGTTAAACGTGAACTTGAAATAATGGTAATTGGCTAAGTGATTGCACAAATTGGTCTGGACATTGTCTCCGGGTCTCTTCTGTCCCGTAAGTGACCTTAATCCCTGACCTCCTTGTCGGCCAGCCATCCCCCCAGTCAGCCATCCCCCCAGTCAGCCCTCCCCCAGCCAGCCATCTCATTGTTAAATCATTTCAATTATGGATGAACTAAAAAGTAGCTTCAAGTGGGGAAGGTTTCGAGAGGAGGATACCATATCATCATCATCATCATAATCTGTGCAGTAAGCGGCTCCACACAACAGCAACAGCGACAGCAACAGGAACCGAGCTCCTTACGGGTTTTAGGTCCATTCTGCTCTGCTATCCTGCCCCCTTCCCTTCACCGCACCACCAGAGAACAAAGGGAAAATGTCCTTTGTCTGCTAACGGACGGGAGGGAGGGGACGGGGCGGATAGGGTGGCATGCTCTCCGTATCTGTGTATCCGTGGATGCAATAATTGTGCATTGATTATCATAATATTCTCGCATCGCCATCAAAATTGCGCATAAAATCAGGCTCCTTCGTATGCCAGTGGTCCTGTGGTTCGACCTCAGCCTCAACCTCAACAGTTTATCAGTCAGTCAGTCAGACTGACAGTCAGTCTGTCAGTCAGTTAGAAACAGATACAGATACAGATACATAGTACAGCCACAGCCACAGCAATGGGCAAACAATTGAAGCGTGGATCAGAGAGAGCGAGAGCGAGAGAGAGAGAGTGTTGGTCCAAGAGTTATTCGTTGCCTGCCACGTGTCGTGTCAGTTGCAGCCACACATGCCACACTTGCCGCACTTGCCGCACACGCACACTCACACACACGCACACAAACACAGCTGCCACTCTGCCATGTCGTGTGCTTCCGGTTCCGTTCTCATCTCCGTCTGTCATCGCTCTCTCGCAGCGGATTATGCTGATGCCGAAACGAAACGAAACGAGAAGAAAAGAATCGAAAAACGAATAAATTGAACCAATTAAAAATCGAAATAAATCGTAAATTAATCGAAAAAAAAAAGAAAAAATAGAACCAAGTGCCAGCGAAAGATGAAAGCGATCTGAGGAAGGGAAGGGAAGAAAGGAAGGAAGGAGCTCCACCATGATTGCCACGCTCTTCATCATCTTTGCATTTATACGCGCCTTTCCCTGGAGTCGTCGTCGCGGTGCACACAGGCAGCGCCTGGCCCTGACCCTGACCCCAGCCGAAGGATTGGAGCAGCAGCAGCAGCAGCAGCAGCAGGAGGAGCGACAGGAGCAGGATCATACCCTGGATAACAACAATCGACCGCGTCCCTCGATCTCAATGGGAACTGGGAGTGGAGAGGAGGCACTGCCCCGGGCACGACGCAAGTCTTCCAAGTTCCACGAAGTCACCTTCAGCGGCAGCGTCGGTGGAGGCGAAAGCGATGGCGATGGCGAAGGGGATGGGGAGGCTGCCACGGCCACTGGCACTGGCACTGCCACTGTGGCAACATCTGAACCCATACCGGGAAGCAACAAGCGCCACTCTCTGAGCACCACCAGCAACTCCAGCTCGGCCCCATATCGCCATCTGAGCGGGACTGGCACTGGCACCGGCACCGGGACGAGCAGTAGGTCGCGGGGATCGAGGGACTACCACGAGTACTACCAGCTGCAGCAGCATCAGCAGCTGCAGCAGCAGCAGCAGCTGTCGTCCTCCCTCTCCAACGGAGGCGGACGGCGGGCGGGTCTCAGCCAGCGCAGCGATACCATGGCCACGGAGGCCGAGGTCGAGGAGTTCGAGGAGGATGAGGAGCGGCCGCCGCTGGACGACGATGAGGACGAGACGTACGATCGGGAGACCGAGGAGTTCTACAGCAACATTCAGGATGCCACCGGACCGGGTGGCAGCTGCAGCCGCAGGAAGCGCTCCTCCCTGTTCTCCCGCTCGGACAGTTCGGCCACCACCACCTCGTCGAGTGGCGGGGGCACCTTTACCGGGGCCGGTGGCGGGGCCGGGGCCGGGGCCGGGGCTGGCGGGAAGCGACGTTCGGCTGCCTCCATCATGTCCTCGTCCCTCTGCTCTGACGTGATGAGCAGCGATCGGCGCAGCTCCACCACGACGGAGAACAGCATACGCTCGGTGAATGCTGCTGGCGGAGGACCCGGACCCGGACCCGGACCGAGTGGCAGCCAGCAGCGGCGCTCGAGCGGTCGCATACGACGCTACGTGTCACGGATGACCATCGCGGGAGCCAGGCGACGGACCACCGGCAGGTAATGAATGAATGAAAATGAAATGAAAAGCGGCATGTTGTTTGATCGAACCTGCTCGACAGCCTGTGTTCGAGTGCGAACCAGAGACGGCTGCATGGCGTACGATCGAGCAGGTTCGATCGGCAGTGCCATGCGCTCGCACGAGTTGCAGCACTGCGGCATCAAACATGCTTGAGCCAACAGTCACCGAAGCTTACCGAAGCCGAAGTCGAAGCCGAAGCATGTTGCTGGTTGGCTCGAGCACAAACGAACCGTTTGCTGGGACTGTTGGTTCGATCGGTCTGGGATCCAATCAGTTATTGACCTTCTCTTAAATCATGATCGAAACTTTATTTATAAACAGCAAAAAGAAAATAGAAAATATATTAGCGGGCAGGCCCAATCAGGAGCCATTGTCCTGCTGCCACTGCTCGTGCTTGGCCAGCAGTTTCTGGCCGAGGGGTCGCACCTGGCGGAAGGCCTTCTCGACATTGGCCTCCAGCGTGGCCTGCGACTCCTTGGCGCCAGCGCCAGCGTCGGTGGCGGGGGGCGGAAGGCCGCGGGTGGCACAGCGCACCCGCTGCATGCTGATCTCCTTGCAGGCGAGGCGGATCTCGTCGCCGGTGTACTGGTCGGAGATCTGGACGAGCTGGTCGAGCAGGCGGCCGCTTAGACTGACGCTGGAGCCGAGCAGGCGGCCGATGAGGGCGCTCCGCTCGGCCGGGCTCGGCAGCTGGACGAGCAGCTTCTTCTCGAAGCGCCGCAGGAAGGCCTCGTCGATGTCCCAGGGCAGGTTGGTGCTGGCCAGCACGAAGACGCCCTTGAGCGTGTGCTCCATGCCGTCGAGCAGCTGCAGCAGCTCGTTCTTGAAGCGCTTCGAGGACTCGTGATCGGTGGCCCTGTCCCGCTTCGAGGTGAGGCTCTCGATCTCGTCGAAGAATATCACCGACGGGGCACGCCGTGCGGCCATGTGGAACAGGACGCGCAGTATCTTCTCCGACTCGCCGCGCCACTTGCTCACCATAATGCTGGCCGTGATGTTGAAGAAGGTCACCTGGCCCTGGGTCTCCGCGTAGAGGGCCTTGGCCAGGAAGGTCTTGCCGCTGCCGGGCGGCCCGTGCAGCAGAAGCGAGCGCCAGGGCTTCAGGCCGTGGGCAAACAGCTGCGGGTACTCGATGGGCGTGAGGACGGCCTCCTTGATCAGCTCGATGGCCCGCTGATTGCCGCACACGTCCGACCACCGCAGCGGGATGTCCTCCCGCAGTATGCAGGTCTTCACCAGCTCGGCCAGCACCTGCCAGTCGAGGGAGGAGAACAGGGCGTCGTCTGCCCCGGAATGTCCGTGCTCGATGTCGCCGATGCGGAGCTGCATCTCCGTGCTGCTGCTGCTGCCGGCCCCCCCTTCGGCTGTGGCCATTTTCTTGATGTGCAGCTGGGGGGGGTTGCCCATCCCAATCCCATTTCCATTCGCATTTCCATTACCATTCTCATTCCGCTGCTGCGTTGCGTCGTTATTCAAACTGGCAGCAGCCGCAGCTGTGGCAGCCCCCACTCCGGCATGCCAATTGCCCATCGAGTGGGCCTCCTGTTGGGGCTTCGACTGTGCGTGTGACGATGGTGGGGGCGGTGGCTGTGGCTGCTTGCCACCTGCCCCTGCCCCTGCTCCTGCTGCTGCTCCTGCTGCTGCCGCCACCTGGCTCTTGGACAGCTCCAGCTTGAGCTTGGGTCCCATCTTCTTGAGGATGCGCGGATACTTGCCGAACTTCATGTTGAAGAAGCTCGCGTACTCCAGATACATGGCGTCCAGGTCGATGTTGTCGCACAGCTCGTACTCGCTGGACAGCCGCCCCTCCCCCTTGAGGGCCTCGGCGCTGCTGTAGTAGCCGTTCTCCATCAGATAGCGATGCACCAGGTAGAGGATGTTGCGCCGCCGAGTGCTGAAATTGCGTACATCCTCGCACAGGGACGCGTTGGCAACCGATGCCGTCACCCCGTACTTGCCTTGGGCCTTCATTTTCGACCGGAGAGCAGAGAGAGAGAGAGAGATTCTCCAGAGATAAACAGAGGGAATGTCCGGCCGTGTCCCGAGAATTTCTATACTGGTCTGATGATGGGAAATTCCCAGCCAGCCTTGACTTCCAGGCATTTGTGTACCCCGTTCCCCGTTCTCCGTTTTGTTGTTTTCCCATTTCAAACAGAGTTGCCATAACAAAAGCTCCAGGGTTGCCAGGGTTGCCAGGGGCTGCTCCTTCCCTCAGGGCAACGGCAATAAAAAAAACAAAGAGAGAGAGAGGGAGCCTGAAATTGTGGCCAATTTCGGGTGGATAAAGGTGCTCTAGTGGCCTTAGAAGGAGGGGTGGGAGGGGAGGAGAGGGGAGGTGCATGCCCCTGATCTGTGTGTGCGTCAAATTGGTGCACTAATTAAAAATGCGAAAAGAGCATGACGAGCAGTCAACGGAACTAAGGAAAGACATATCCTCGATGCACTCTTTGGGAATTCAGAATTTCAGAATTTCAGAATTTCCGACTTTGGATGGTCCTGGACGCTCGTTCAAAGTCCCAGACCCATCGAAGGCATGGAAAAGCCTTAATTAACTGCAACTTGAGTCGCAGCATCGTATCGGAAAACCAATCAACCAAAACCATTCCAAGTGCGACTGGGTATCCGTATCCCTATCCCCTATCCCCTATCCCTTTTTTCAATTCGAATTCCCTGCCCCACACACACTCAGCCATCCCCCCCGCCCCCTGCCCTCAGAATAGCCCCTGAATTGGTTAGTGTACTTAATTGTTCGTTATAAGCCCTCAACCACCCAACGACCATGCCCCACCAGCCCCAGTCCCAGCCCCAGCAATGCGTCGTGGCTGCAGGTTGAATGTTGGCCAAGAGCCTTCTCCTTCTCTCCCTCTCTCTCTCTCTCTCTGTCTCTCTCTCTCTCTACATGCTCAATTTGGCGAGATGACGGCGACAGCTGCTTCGACGGTTAATCAAATGCACGACGACGACGCAGACGACGCAATGAAATGAAAATCAGCGCAAAACCCGTACACGCACACACACATACACCGATACAAACACACACACACACACACAGCCCCTTGCCACGCCCTCATCTCGGCCATCACTCTGTCAAATTATGCAACATGCAGAGGCAGAGGCACAGGCACTGGCAGACTCCGCTTCGCCTCTCGCTACCAGCAGGCCATATATCCATCCACCCATCCATCCACCCATCCATCCATCCATCTATCCATCCATTTCACCTTGCCGTTAAAAAACATTAAAGGTGCTTGGGATACACCATCCGATTTCTGCCGACGCGACATTTTTGTATCGCTTTCTTGTCATATAAAATCTTGAATATAAAATTAAAATGTAACATATTCCAATTAAATATTTTTCATATTGAAATTGAATATTTTTCATATTTAAATTTAGAATTTTTAATATTTAAAGTGAAATATATTAGATACATTTCATATTTAAATTAAATATTTGTACTTAAATTAAATATTCGTTTTTAAATAAAAATATTTGTATTTAAATGTTAAATATTTTTCATATTTCAATGAAATATATTTGTCATTTATAAATTAAGAACTTTTCATATTCAAATAAAATATTTTGAGAATTTTAGGTAAAAAATATACCAATTATATTTCAAATTTAAGCTAAATATATTTTGGTCATATTTAAATTAAATATATATTTTTTATATTTAAATTCAATCTATTTTTCATATATAAATTGAATATATTTTTCATACTTTTATTAAACTAAAAAATATATATTAAATTTAAATATGAAAAATATATTCAATTTAAACAAGAAAATGGAATATTTTTCACATTTAAATTAAATATATTTCTCATATTTAATTATGTAGTATATTTTGCTTACCTAAATTATTTGATGAATATGCCATTTTGCTCCGAGTGTAGTTTTTTTGCGATACAAAAACAGTGTGCCCAGATGAGAGGAATACTGATGCGAATGGTGGATTCTGGTCGGTGGAAAACGCATCGTGTGACAGTCGGACAGCACCTTAACAGAACTACGGCCGTGCCGGTTGGGATGCGGGATGCAGTTGGGCATAAAGGGGAGGGGGGAGGGGGGTGGCTGCGCCCATTTCATTTCGCCTCGCAATTTTAATTTGGTTTTTTTTCACCCCACACCGCCCCATTAGCCCTCCTCGATGCAGTCTACAGTGTACCGCCCAAACCATCATCTTTTGGCGCTGCTGCTGGCTCTCCATCCTCCCCACATCCTTGGCATCCTTCGGATCCATCCAGCATCCATGCATCCTCCGTGGCAGGCAGTCAGTCAGTCAGTCAGTCATTCAGTCAGTCAGTCTCCGGCTTTTGTTAATGGCCTTGTGACAGTTTTTGCTCTGCTTCTGCCTTCATTCTGACTGCCTGTTCTTCTTCTTCTTCTTCTTCTCACACTCAGAGTTGCAATCGGTTGTTGCTCTGTCTCTCCCTCCCCCCCTCCCTCTCCACCTCCCTCTCTCTTTCTTTGGGTATCTTTGGTTTAGACTTGCTTTGGATTTTGCTTATTTTTTGGACCCTTCTCTTCGGAATACCATTTCCTCTCAAGTTCTCTCAACTAACGAGACAGACATCCTGCTGTAGCAACAGGGAGAGAAAAAGAGAAGGCCACTTACCCCAAAAAAAAGTGAATGCATTGTGAATGGCAATATTTAAGGGTGGAGGGGGAAACTGTGGGAGAGGATGGATTCGTAAAAGATTCATTTTGGGATGTACATCGCTCAATGGTGGAATGGATTGCATCCTATCAATGGTGCAAACCACCACTAGTCGAGGATATTTCCATTATATTTCAAGAAGCCAGTCACGTGTAACCGTGCCTGGTGGAATGCCAGTCACGTGAATAAAAAAAACCATATTTTTTCTTTTGCTATTACTTTTCGAAAATTGTTGAACATTTTCGATGAGCATTCCATGGGGATCGAAACAAGATGCGAATGCGATTCAGAAATCAAAGAAACATAACTTGCTTAGCGATCACTGATGGATATGATACAATACTGCCGGCTATAGCCGGTTATTAGTGACTGTCACGCATAGATTCATGGATCAGGTGGAGCTCAAGCAAAGAGATACAAATATTCAGATACAGTCCTCAACACAATTTGTGGTTAAACCAATTGCATAATTGGATAAGAGTTCCGATTGTGTGTGGAGCTGAAAGCGAAATAAAATTGGCTCGCTGAACTCGTTTAAGGTGTTGCAACCTTTTCCCAGCCACTCGCCCAAAAAGAAGAAGAAAAAACACAAATGTTTTGCATGAAAAGTGCTTCACACTTTTCACCCACACAATCGTGCATGTTGTGGGAAAATGAGTGCGAGTGCGAGTGTGAGTGCAATTGTGAATGTGAATGGGAGTGTGAGTGTGAGTGCTAGTCGCGACTTCTGCAAACTAATTAAGTTGGCGTCGGGCGTTGAGCTTAGCGCACTCGCTGGCTCACTCGCTCGCTCGCTTGCTCACTCGCTACCTCTCTCGCTCTATGAAAAGTTGAGGGGCAACTTTGCCTTTTGTCTATGGCAAACAACAATGACAATACACACTCATACACACACACACATGGCACACACACACATGGAACACACACACACACCGAAAAACACTCATACAATCAGCATGCGTCGTTCATTTATTTGCACATATAATTAGGCGCATGGAAGAGCTGCCGTCGGGCACACTTCCACTTCCGCTCGTCATGCCACACACACACACAAGCAGCACAGCAACAACGAATCAACGGTCTGGTATGGGCTGCTCCCATTACTCCCCTGATCCCCAAAACAATGCCAACCTTCTTCTTCTTCTTCTTCTACGCTCCTACGACTTTCGCCTAAATCCGGCGGCACTGTAATGGGGGAGAGGGGAGTGAGGAGAGAGACTGTTGTGGCATGTGGCGGCTGCTGGACTTAAAGCGGTAACCCGGCACGTCGCAGCTTAAATGTGAGAAGTACACTCATCCGCAGTGCTCTCCTGCATTCCGCCCCGCCCCGCCCTCTCCTCCCCTCCTGCCATGGCCCACTCCTCCGCCCTTCCTTCATCCGGCCTGCTGTAATTGTGTTTTGGTTCGCCTGCAAGTACATATGCAGCAAGAACAAAAGCGGGGAACGCTGTGTGCTCGTCATTTCGACTAAGTGATACCTCTCGATCAGATTTGTCTATGTGATGCATCAGCGTGGGGGGGGGGGGGGATGAGTAACAGGTGTTGCCTCCTGAATAAGTATCAATCGAAGATCAATAGACGATAGTGATGCTTGCGTTACTGTGCCTTAATCGCACTCTCTCGCTGGGTACTGGACTGGCGAAGCCTTCTCGCTATGACACATATATTATCTGTGACGTGATTCGGAGCCTGACAAGGCCCCCTACTCGCTGCTCGCTAGTCTCGCCATTTCTCGCTGCTCGCTACTCACATCATCTCTCGCTGCTCGCTGCTCTCATCATCTCTCGCTGCTCGCTACTCTCATCAACTCTCGCTGCTTTCTACTCTCATCATCTCCCGCTGCTCGCTACTCACATCATCTCTCGCTGCTCGCTACTCTCATCATCTCCCGCTGTTCGCTACTCACATCATCTCATCATCTCTCGCTGCTCGCTACTCTCATCACCTCTCGCTGCTCGTTACTCTCATCATCTCTCGCTGTAGATGAGCCGAGCTAGTAGGATCGAAAAAAGTCTTCAGATAGAACTGAATGGAGCTGTGAATGAATACACCCGTCCATGGGCTCTGCACGATTAGTGGGGTATAATAAGCCGCCTTGATGAGGACCAGGCCCCAGTGAAGTGTAGGTACATATGTATCTATGTGCTACTCGTAGGTCGTACACGAGTAACGAGTAGATGTGTGTGCGTGGGTGTGTGTGCTTGTGAGGTGATAGCTCAAAGTTGAGTGGCATTTGGCACACCTCCTGCCCTCCTGCCCTCCTGTTGAACCTCAACCACAACCCAAGGAGCAACAGCAAAAGCAGAAGCAGCAGCAGAAGCACTCTCCCAAAGGATGTGGATGTGGCCTGTGGGTGGGGTGGGGGGAGGGCTGCTTAAAATTCAATTGAATTCCGTGTTGCTTTCATGTTGCTTTAAGTGCCACATGCCACACGGCCAAAAGCACTTGGCTGCAACTTCGCGAATTGTGTGTTGCACTGGACAGGCAGGCGATTCATGTTGCAAGTGGCAACTGGCAACTGGCTCTTGCCCTTGCTGCTGGCTGCTGGCTCCTGGCTGCTGGCTGCTGGTCGCTGTCCTGTACTCTGTCCTGTCTCTCACAATTTCTCTCGCAGGATTATTGTCTTGCTAGCTTTTGTTCCTGTCTTCCTTTTGCCCCTTTTTTAATTGTTTTCTGTTTTTTGTTTGCGCTTCTTGTTTCTCGTTTCTCGCTTTTTTCTTTCGCTTTGTCTTTTTGTTTCGCTGCTGCTGCTGACAGGATGCCGAGGACACTTTATGAGTGTTTGAGTGTTTTCTGCTGTTGTTTTTGCTGTTGTTGTGAGTGCGTTATCACAACGGATGGACGGACGGACGGACGGGTGAATGGACGGGAATGGGAGGCGTGGGGGGTCCTTGGTCTGTCAGAATAAGCAGAGTGGCGCCAAGTATTTGTCGGACTTGGCAAATGAATCAACGGATGAGTGAGGGAATGAGGGCTCGCATTAAGAAAAACTACGAATGACGAATGAATAATGAATAATGAATCTGTGATTCGAAATCCACTCCGAAAAAGACACTTTGTTTCCCATGGAATAGAATGTACATATATTGCCCGATTTCCCAATTTCCCAATAAAACGGATGCAACAATGTGCCACGACACTTTTCTGTTGTGTGTGGTTTTATGTGGCATGTGGCATGTGGCATTCTGTTGCACACTCTCATTTCGTTTGGATTGTTTGGGGAAATGGAAACAAAATATCAACTGCTGCAACAGCAACAGAGTGGCAGTGGCAGGGGCAGTGGCAGTGGCAGGCAGAGTGTCAATTAAAGAAAACTGAAAAGCAGCCAAAAAGTGCAGCTGGAAACTCGAAACTGGAAGCGGAAAACTGAAAACTGAAAGCGGTAAACTGCAAACTGTTTTGCTGCTGTTGCCACAAAGTATGCCATGGAAACTGGCGACATTGTTGATCAACCACCTTCCATGCCACATGCCCCATGCTCCATGCCCCATGCCACACGCTCTCCTTCCCCCCCGCAACAGCAACAGCAACAAGCGGCAACAACTTTGTGCCAAGTTTACTTAATGACCCCGATATAAATTTTACTTAAAACATCATTTTTCTTTACGACTTTTGGCCCCCCCCTCAATCTCATCCTCCCGCTCCCGCTCCCCCTCCCTCAAAACCTGAACCGACCATGTGCCAAAAGCGTGAAAGGCCTTTCAAGGCGAATGACTGGCAGGGGAGGGCAGAGTGTTAGGGGATTGGGGGGAGGGGGTGCTGTGGCAGGATATGCGACCAGCTGTGTTGCAAGAAAGTTGCGGCAAGAGCCTGGCCTGGCCTGGCCAATCCTTTGGGGCCCGAAAAACATTTCTATTTCTATTTATTATGAAACAAAACTTGAATAGGAAAAACAAAAAAGAAAAGAAAGTGGAAATGGAAACGAAAGTCAATGAACCCCTAGGGAAAATGGGACTTCTTTGCGAATATCTATTTCGATTTAGATCAATATTATTCAAAATATATTCGAAGAGATGTGCGATGTTTATGGATCCCAGAAGACAGGTGTTCAAAACAGCCAAACGACAATCCTTTAATCTTCGATCTTCAATCTTCAATCTGTAATCGGAATGACAAAGGATGTGGAACAAGTCTTCAAGTCGATTTATTTCTAATAAATATTTGAATAGAAATACAAAATATAATAATAAAAATAATAAATTATTATAATAAATATAATAGATTATATTAATAAATATATATTATAACAATATTCGGACAAACCCGATTCGTCTGTGGCGCATGGTCTCTGTTGGTGGCCGTTCGCCTATGGGCAATTTGTACAGCCGCCTAGTGGATTGAAAAGTTCTTCAACTCCTTCAGTGCGACGCGTGGAGCGGCAAATTGATGTCCATGCAGTGACGCGCCGCCCAATGATGAGCTGGCATTCTGCTGATGGCAGTTTTCCACTAACTCTCGCGATAAAGAAGACTCTGCTCCGCTCCGCTTCGCCACAGCTCTCCAGAATCGAGTAAACTTTTCTTTCACATTTTTGCAGATTTTCGGGAGGGTGTGTGACTTTTGCTTTCGTTAGCTGCTTTTCTCTGGCGTCATTACAACAATTTGTGCCAGAAAGAAAAACTTTTGTGCCGCAGACAACGAACCAAAAAAAAAAATAAAAAAAAAACAGCCAGCAACAGCAACAGCCAAAGGCAGCAAGAAAAAGATGTCTAACGAAATGAAACTTTAAAAGCGCCTTGTTAGGGGCGCGCTTCCGTTTCCTGAGCAGCCCCAACATTTCATCATTACCGCCCCCGAACCCGAACCCGAACCCTCAACAGGGTCCTCCCTATACTATATACTCGCATATACACATACATATCCGTATGTATATCTGTACTAAATCCATTCTTGTCTTATTTACAGTTTCGATGTAGAAAATGGCCAGGGCGCTCGATCACCGCTTGAGGGCGGTTCACCCAGCGCTGGTTTGGTTCTACAGAATTTACCGCAACGTCGCGAATCATTTCTATATCGCTCCGACTCCGATTTTGAGATGTCACCCAAGTCCATGTCCAGAAATTCAAGCATCGCTAGCGAAAGGTAAGTTTTTCCAACAGCAAAAAACCAACAAACAACAAGAAATAATTGAAAACAATTTTGTTATTTGCTTAAATATATCTACTCGTATTGATTGTTTCTTTTCTTTTTGATTTGAGTTCGAATTGAGGTTTGTTTCCCTTTCTGCCATACAAACAGAAATTTCTCATCGACATTTGGACATCTTAGATCCTCACATTTAATAATCGAGTGTCCCAGTCGCTTCGCATCGCAGTACATTCCACAGATTCAATTGATGTTGAATGTTCGATGTTTTCTACACCTTTTCCGTGTTGATATGGTAACCCCCCCCCCCCACCCCCGGCCGATGGTCCACGCCTTCCTTCAATCAGAAATTGCTTTATGTTTATTTGCTTTGATCCTTGTTTTCGATTTGCGGATTTGCTTTGCCAAAGGACATTTCTGATGTGCGTCTTAACCAACACTATTTCGTACGAGTGTTGATTAATTTTTATAATTATAATTTAATTTCTAATATTTTATTTATAATATTATATTAAATATGTGATATTTAAATGCTGCGATTTATCATTCTCTGAGGACATTTGTTCGGTGTTGCTTATTTAATGTTTCTTTTTCCACCAACACTGTTACACAACACAAATTCTTCATGCTTAAGTGTGTGTGTGTGTGTGTGTGTCTATCATAAGGGTCTATGATTTCCTTCTGCTCTCCATTTAAGGGCACACGACAGGACAGGATGGGAAAGGACAGGGAATTTAAACCATTTATGGGCATGGGTATAAGCGGCTTCCAGAGAGAGAGAGAGAGAGAAGGAGAGAGAAAATTGCAACAGCCAGGTCTCTCTCTCTGTGCCTAGACACTGC
The DNA here is from genome assembly GCA_963969585.1 of Drosophila helvetica. Taxonomy (NCBI): domain Eukaryota; kingdom Metazoa; phylum Arthropoda; class Insecta; order Diptera; family Drosophilidae; genus Drosophila; species Drosophila helvetica. Next base: position 14,725,130 of record OZ018401.1, on the reverse strand, counting down.
TTCCCCTCTCATTCCCATTCTGCACTTCCCGGCAACCCCCACAACTTTTCATGCGTTTTCCTTGCCACTCTCTGTGGCATTTTTGCTGGGGAATTCGCTGGAAGGCTTACTGTGGTGGCGGTCTCTAGTTGCCAGGAGTTTTACCTCCTCTCTCTCCCTCTCCCTCTCGCTGTGTTGTTCTAACACCTCCCTCCCATCCCACTGGCATTTTTGGCTTAAACTTCACAAAATACTAGGAAAATCTGTGCATTGTTGGCTCCGTTCTCTGCCATAGCCCACAGCCTGCTCAACTTCTTCAATTAGTTAGTCACATGCCACATGCCACATCCATTTCCATCTCTCCAACCATCACCCATGCATGGCCGGGCAGCAACACTCAAAGCGCGGCATGCAACACTGATGCCAGAGGCCGGAAATGCAATGCTTTTTTTTTCTCCCATTCTTCTGGCCTTTGTTCTGTGTGTGTGTGTGTGTGTGCGGCTGTTTTTGTATTGTATTTTGGCAAGCGCCTCGGATTCTGTGTTCTCTCTGACGACGATGGTGCATATCGTCGTTTGATGCGTTTTGGCAGCGTTTGAGTGCACTTCGGGGCCGTTGCACACACACACACACACACACACACACACACACACACACAGACACACTCATTATGCAGCCCCAAAAACAATAACACGTAATTAAAACATGCAGCAGCCGCCACCCTTGCAACAGAACACAGGAAAGACGTCCAAGTCCCGATTGCCTTAGAGATGGATCGTTCCTTGGCGTCGATTCTGGGATTAAATCTACCCAAAAATACTAAATGGGCTCTCCCAGCCACCCATACGCTACTTATCATGAATATAAGTACCCTCTAAAGTGGGAGATGCATTGCCAGCATCTGTTTCCCATCGTAATACCTTCCGCAAGGGCATTAACGATGCCAATGGCGCTGATGATGATCATTCCATTCCATTCCATTCCATTCAAAAGATGGAATACATATATGTAGAATGTGGTCGAACGGGTGGGGGGGGGGGATGGCCTGTTGGTAAATGCGAAATGCAAAATGCAAAATATTTACATTTTTACAGCTATTTTTACAGCGCCAAAAGTGAGCTCCTTCCTGCACCTCCTGCTCTGTGTCCCGCCCCACACAGAGAAATCTATACGGCAAATTATACTACACTCTATATAGACGATATTCATAAACGATATGTGTGTGTGTGGCCCAAACACTTAAGAGCTCCAACAACCACAACAAAAACAGAAACAGAAAAGAAATCCCACTTTACAAAGTAAATAAAATACAGGGAAAATAGTGTAAAAATAACATTCAAATAATTTTGTTATAGACCTGCAATTGCCAATATATGTAGGAATGGGATGAAAGCACAGTCGTGGGGGTGCACTTCCTTCCAAGAGAACAAACCCTGTATGGGGGGAAAGCATAGAGAAGAAATCTAGGGAATCCTTTGAGGTGGATGCCTTTCAGGTGGAGTTTATTAAGGAATTCTCTCACAATTCCATAGGGGAGTATCCATGATACAAATACTCGTAGATTTGGTGAGGAGGCAAACAACAGCAGGAACAAAATACTAATCAGCCAAACTCAAGCTGCGTCATGCACACGCAATGCATGTTGTTCATAGTATTTTTTGCCACCTATACGCCATACAAATGTACCATAAACGAACGGCCAAGAACGATTCGGCTGTAGCATTCCAGTTGGAACAATTCTAGGATTATACTGTTTAGTAATCCTTCCTGGCATTACAAGTTTACAACAACAAAAAACTGTACTATTTAGATTAATTTTCACCATTTTCTGGGGCATTCTCTTTTGCCGCATTTCGCTTGTGGTGCAACCCGAGTCTCGGGCATCACAGCTGCTGCATGCTCCTAAGCAATCCGTTTACTGCATAAAGATCGATCTTTTGTTACTAATAGCCATGACCGGATTGAGTAGCCATTTAAGCAGATTTGTAGATGGAAATTTCTGTGGTATGCCCCCAAATTAAGTGGCAGCATATTATGGCAGCAGATGACTCACACTCGGACTGGGACTGGGACTGGGTCTCAGATTCAGATTCGACATCTCTCTGAGGAGAAATGACTTAATTTTAGTTGAAATATACCCAAATATTTTTGTTTTTCCCTTGTCTTGGACTTGGACTTTCTTTTATTTTCTTTTTGGCTTTCGTTCCGCCCTGCATCGCTTCGGCCCGCCCCGCCCCGCCACAGTTGTGTGTCTCGTGGGCGCTCCCTTTACGGTCAAATGTTTTTGGCAGGCGACAGCAACGCAATTTGCATCCTCCCAGACTCCCCCTCCTGCCCCTTCAAAGCCGAAAACTTTTGTCTGCCTTCAAAGTTTTTGGGCCTGCCAAAACCTTGCCGCCACGTCCCTGGCTCTCGCTTTTCTTTTTTCCACCAGAGGGAAATCTTTACCTTTCAGCGCACGCTGCGTTTGCTTTCAATCAAGTTGGAATTCTGAATTTCTGAATTCCTACCCCCCCTCCCCACCTCCCCTCGAAATATACGTACATACATACATACACACACACATACGAGTGTGTACTCTTTGGCAGCACAAGAACAGCCCATCGAAACTGTCGGGGCCTCAGGTCTGCCACTTTCAAACAATGTTCTTGATGAGCTGTCAATTACACACACACACACACACACACACACACACAGAGAGACAGACAGGGAGAGAGAGAAAGATTGGGTTGCTAGAACCGATTGGATAGACGAGCAAGTTCTTGGTGCGGGGTGCGGGGTTCGGGAATCATAAAGATTTCAACACTAATAACAAATAATTAGCCAAATGTCTGAGGCAGAGAGTGGAGGGGGAGGCCCGGAGGGAGAGATCTCCTCATTTTGCTTCTGTGTAAATGTCAAGGTCGGCCTGCCCACACCCCCAACGCCACCCAACAACTGAGCAGCAAAACAACTCACGAATTAGTCATAATATTTTGTTGTTCGGGATGTTCCTTCTCATAATTTGTCAGACAGCAGCCAGTCCTTGTCGAAGATGATTATAATAGATGCGGCAGTTAAGTGGAAATTCTGCCGCTGCTGCTCCGGTTCTCCGGTTCTCCGGTTCTCCGAATGTTTCTATGCCTCAGACCAAGATGTCTTTCAATCGAAATTTCGCATAATCCCGAATAAGCCGTGCTCTGTCGGTATTCGTTTGTTCGTTTGTTCGTTTGGCTAACCGAAACGTCTGTCAGCAGGTGGGTGGGTGGCGTCTCTCGCCCAAGTTAGTCGCTTGCCACAGATGCAAATTTCCTTTTGTTGCAACTGCAACCTTAATTTACTAGCAGTAGCAGCAGCAGCAGCAGAACAAGACGAACGAAGAAGCCTGGAAATCGGGTGCGAAGGAAGGTGGCTGGATGGGTGGGTGGATGGGTGGATGGATGGGTGGGTGGTTGGGTGGATGGACGGGCTTTAATTGAGTTGTCCAGGCTGTCGGGTTTTTGGGTGTTTTTGGGTTCAGTTGATTGAGGGCATGGCCTGGACAGGCCCTGGAATGGGCGGATTGGGTTGCGTTGGAATATTCGGGCATTAGATTAGTCTTTGCTGATTGTGGGTGCTTTTTCGGGGGGTTCGGGGGTTCGGGGTTAAGTGAGGTGCCGGAAAGATTAACCCGGGCTGTGTGAGGTGACACTCTTGGGTTGAACTTATTTAAAGCCGTCTGCTAGGATTAGGTCAGGCTAGAAAATGGTTGCAGAGCTTTCCCCGAACGGTAGATCTTAAAAGTGAATAAAAGTTAAAGGAAACTCTATCAAATAATTTCAAGGAGCAAATTCCAGCAGCTCGTCGATGCCTTGGGCAGCTGAGTCGGTCCCCAGAATCCGACAACAAAATACACAGTCTTTGTCGAGGCGCGGAAAATACTTGCTTTTCGGTATTTTTTATAGAATTTAGTTACAGTCAGTGGAGTGCAGTTTGAGGGCAAGGATCGATTCGGTTGGGCAAGATTGGCATTCGCTGAAACTCTACGTTAAATTCCACGTTCACACGTGACTGGCAATGAAATATTCCTGCCTATTCTCTATATTATCCACATCCTTCAAGTGGTTGGCCCTTCAGCGTCTCCCAATCGCTGTTCGTGTCACTCGCAGCGCTTGTGTCCGTTCGCTTATGGGCAATTTCGTGCCACAAAACGTATGGGAATGATGGTCTCAGGGAAACAGGATTGAAGTATTAAAGAAGAGATGTCAGAGGGGAGGGGGGAGAGGGGATGGGTTGGGTTGATTGCGTGATAATGTTGGTCGAGGTCAGGCTAAGGTCAATGTCAGATTAGCGCCTAAGCGGAGTCCGATTTAAGACTAGATTTGCTTGGGAGGGATGATTCGGGGTATTGTAGGGTTTTCGTTCGGTTCCCCTTCGCGTCATATGACATTTGCACAGAGTTTTTGGGCAGGGGGAGGGGCACGGGCAGGGGCAGGCGCTGGGTTAAAGTTGTTGGGGTTCCGGGGGATTGGCCATGTGCTTAAATGTCAACACTTCAACTTCGACTTTTTGTGCAGTTTTGCACATAAAACCCCCTCCCCCCGCAACTACTGTTTGTCTGTGGGCTTGTGACGTACGCAATGACGTCATGGCTGTGTGGCAGTATGCCCGTGTGGCAGTGGCAGTGGCACCGGCAACGGCAACAGAATCGCAATGATCTGTGTGGCAGCGGGGTCATTGCCTGCGTCAGCGGCTGGCGCTTGGGGGTCGAATCATCATCATCATCCTCATCCTCTGTCCTTCTCCTCCTTTCCGACCCTCTCCGCTGGGGCTGCCTTCTGGGATTTAACTTTTGGCACGTGACGCATCAATTAGGCTTTGTCTGTGGCGCCCTCTCTCTCTCTCTCTCTCTCTCTGGCAGGGCATACTTTGGGGCGCGCAAGCGGGAAAAACGTTGACAGAAAAACACACATAATTTCTGTTCTACACTTTTGAGTTTGAGCTTTCATTTGCCATAAAAGATATGCGTCAATTTATGTATTTTCCAGAGATTATAAGATTATTCTTTTCTGTTCGATTGCTTTGTTTTTCGTATGTTTGTTTGTTGTCTCCCCCCACCCTGGCCACCGCCCACCCCAAACTTTTCTCCATGCTCTCTGTACTTACCGCTAACCAGCCACCCAGCCACCCAGCCACCCCACCCCCTAGATATGTACTACTACTTAACCTATACTTATTTCCGACTCTTTTGCTATATATCTCCATAAATACATATCAATATGTATCGTATATATATCTAATCTTTCTATAATTAGTGTACTTCTATGATTGTTATATGTATTATCGTTGTTTATTATGATTGTAACCCTTTTTCCAGGTTTAAAGAACAGGAGGCCTCTATACTCATTGACCGATCGTACGTATGCCGAGAGCTCTAGCCTTATAACTCTCTCAGACACTCTCTATCTATCAATCTATCTATCTATCTATCTATCTATCTATCTATCTATCTATCTGTCTGACTAGTGCTGATGTTTGTGTCGTGTTTTGTCCTTGTCTTGTATTTGTCTTTGTCTCTGTCTCTGTCCCCCTGCATTTGTTGTTTGTTTGTTTGTTTGTTTAATCTGATTGCACTCTTTACTCTCTGGCTTGCATGCATTTTCTCTCTCTCTCTCTCTCTCCCACACACTTCTTCAAAAGAAAGTATTGGAAAATTCACTGGAAATAATTTGACGCTATTTTATTCACGTTGCCAGTCTGCATTCAACTTTCATTTCGGGTTTTCCTTTAGTTTTCTTTAGATTTGCGGTTTTCGGGGTTTTTTTTGCTTTTCCGTTTTTCCGTTTTCCTGTTTTTCTGTTTTCTTGGGCATGCTCTGAAGCATGGATGAAATTTAATCAATTTTTGATATGCAAACAAGTCTTAATTGCTTAAAGGATATCAACAAATAAATCTACATACGAGTATGTATGCACATACATACGTACATACATACGAGAGGATGTGCAGGATTGGTGGAGGGGAAAAGTGTGGGATTAAGGATGGTTAAGGATTAAGTGTAAAATACATGTACTCGTACTCTGAAATGTTTTCAATTGCCAGGATATATGTATGTATCGGTAAAGTGCTCTGCTTAAATCTCTGAAATGTTCATGGAATTAAAGAGGGAGAATTTAGTTTTGTATACAGGTATTTTCTAGCAATCTACACCAGATAATTAATTTAACTATTCAACAGCAACAAAAAACAAAACTTGCCAGACTTTTGGGGCTCCAAAAATGCTAAATGAATTTTATTTTATTTTTTTTTAATTTTTTATTCGTAAGTTGGAGTTTTCCAGACCCCGTTTTGAAGAAGTTTAGAATTCTGAAAATCTATTGAATGCAGCTATCAATCGGCCATTAAAACCTTACAAAATTTAATTATTTTCTTATTTTTAATAAACTTTTAATTTTATCATTTTTTGGGGCATTTTCTATTCAAATTTTCGACTTTAAAAAATCAGCAAATATCGGAATAAATGTCGATGATTGTGGAAATCAATACCACTAACGGGGCAGGGAAAGAAAAGTGGGTAGGGTGGGGGGGGGGGGGGGGGGGGGGGGAAATCAAAGAGTACTCGTACGAGCATTAACAATGATTCCTCTTCTTTCTGCTGCCAAAAATACGCTTTGCAATGATAAATCAAGGATTCTTGAGTCGAAACAGAAATCTCTGGCTTTGAAGGCAAAGCCAAAAATATTTTGCCAGAAATCATCTTCCTCCAGACCCCTCCGCCCCCCCCAAACCACAATCCGCGTCTGTCTTTCGCTCCAGAGTTCAGTGAACCCTGACACCCCGGAAAATGTCTGTCTGTCTGTCTGTCTGTGTGTGTGGGTGTGTTGAATCATCCGTTCGGTTGTGTGATGTCTGTGCTATGCATATCACTCACGTGGTGGGTAATATTTTTGCTCTGTGTCTGCATTTGATTCTGTTGAGTCATTTCAATTTGTCTTTGACAGTCACGAGTCTTGCCGTGGAGCTGCCTGCCAGTCGAGGAATTTCTCTCACATCGAATGGGGCATGGGGAACGGGGAACGGGGATGGCTGAGGGCTGCCAACAGCAGCAGCAGCCGCAGCAGCATATTGAGTGCAGGCCAAAGCTAATTTAAATATGAAAAACATTTCCTATTTCCTGTCCTGTCCGACAGAGGGGATTGCCAAAGACACAGCGAGAGAAAGATGACCAAAAAAGAAAATGAAACGAAATAATTGCTGGCAGAAGTCAATCAAGGGGAACTCCCGCCAATCGCCTCAGCTGATGATGTGTGTGTGTGCGTGTGCTGTGTCGTGCCCCCTGCTGTGGCCGCAGGCTCTCTAGTTGCCACATGCAGTGTCGTCGTAACACACAGACGTCGGCACACACAGCCACACATATTATTCATACGCAGCGTGACACCCAAGAAAAGCTGAGCGCAAAAGAGCACTAAAAAAATACGAAAGGAAAAACCCATAAAATATATAGCTCAAGCAGCAGCGGCAGCGGCAGCGAGAAGCCGCAGCCGAAGAGAAATGCTTCAACTAAATAAAATACATTTTTCTCGTGCATTAAATTTTGCCTGCCCTGCCCTGCCCGTCCTGCCCCTGAGGCTTCTGCCTCAGCTGCTGCTGCTGCGGCTGCTGCTGCCTCAATTGCCAGGAAAAGCTGCTCAGTGCCCCCTTCCTGCCTGAGTGCAGTGTTAGTGTGTGTGTGTGTGTGTGTGTGTGTGTGTGTGTGTGTGTGTGTGTGTGTGTGTGTGGTACAGTCGTGATTGCGGGCACATAATTTTAGCTTTAATATATAATTCAAGCACATATGTACATGCATATACATATACATATGTATATGTGCATATGTATATGTACTTTGTACTCGCATGAAAATGAAAATGAAAATGCATTTCACATTGCAGATTTGTCATTCACACCCAAGAACTGAAGAGGCACTGTGAAGCATCGCAAAAATTCTATATTTCTCGTTTATTTTTTTTTTTTTCTCTTTGGGCATGGAAATGGCATTTTGCTTTTATGAGGAGGGTGGCGGGAGGTGGAATATGTGAGCACTGGCATCGGCATGGAGGAATGCCAGAGTGCCAAAAATGAAATGCAAATTAAACGCTTTAATATCTGTGCGCCGAGTGCACTGGTCCATGATATTGTCAGAAGCAGGAAAGGCGGGCAGAAATGGCAGGCTGGTAAATGGCGCGGTGGGTGGGGGGGGGGGGCTACGATATGCTGAATGACAAAATTGAAAGTGCAGTCGGACGAAACTTTGGTGGACGACAATATTGAATTCAATTGATTTGCAAAGCGATTAAGGATTAAGTTGGTTGGGGCCTAATGGCAGTGTTTGTCTTTTAGATATGAACTAGTTCCCTGAGCTGAGCTCTTGCCCGTGAGCCCACGCCAGGCAGAGGCACGTGAAGTGCCAGGAAGCGACCGAGATTGCAAAAACAAAATACATGTCGTGTGCGAGTACGTGTCGAGGCTCATTGCTGCTTGAATCCAGACGGAGACTGAGACTGAGACCGGGCATCCAGGCTGTACATAACTATAACGATATTGAATTCAATGACTTTTCAAATCCACGTTTAAAGATCAAAAAGACACAGAACTAGTTCTTTATTTAAGGGTTACTCCAAGCCTTAATCTTAAATCATGAAAGGATACTGCTGCACTATGGATTCCAGTAGTTTAGTGTAGTTCAGAAATATCTACTAGGAAATCTACTGGGATCTCCATTTGGATCGGTTTACAGATCCATAAACATGATATTTTATTTATTTCACTTTAAGTATTTTTTTTTAAGCGTAAAATATTTTGATTACAAAATAAAACTCATAATTTAATCAAAATATTTAAGTCTTATTTATTTTTTGCTCAAACATAATTATTGTGGATAATTATTAATAACAACTAAAAAAATAATTATTATACATGAAGATTATTCTTAAAATTTGAACTAAATTTGTCTAATAAAAATTATAATCTCTGCTGTATACCTACATATATCATATGATTATCCATAAATTTCAAAGGAATTTCCATTTAGGGGAAACTTTTTGCGACCTTTTCGCATATGTATGTATATAGTACATGCGAATTCATATGCATTTGTAGTCTGTTCAAGTCGCAAGTCTCCGTCTCGCTCTTCGGGGGCTGCATTCTGATTTGGCCCCTGCCCCCGCAGAGAATCAGTGGGAATATTTGTTTACCCTAAAACGTTTGAGCAGCACTCCCCCGAATCGGGGCCTGGTGGCTCTGACTATATTTATCAATGGGATGCGGACAGACAGCGCGGGGGATGCGACTGAGGCTGGGGCTGGGGCTGAGACTGGGGCATGGGAATGACAATCGGTCACAGTCACAGTCGTTGGGTCATTAAGTCATTTAGTCAATCACTCAGTGCAATAAATGCCAAGACACACAGCGGGGGCGGAGCCGAAAACCAGCCCCTTTGCCCCCACCCCCGGAAAACCTTTTCCAAAATCCACACAAAGCCCAGAAAACAACAACAAAACAAACAACAAGTTGTCGGTATTTTTCAGACATTCGCAAATCGAGTCGCTTGAATGCTCTTTTCAGTTGTGGCAAGTGTCGGTGGAAAAGGCTTCGTGTGGCAACAACAGCAGCAGCAGCAGCAGACTTCCACTAAACTGTACCCTCCCCTGCCGGTTGATGATTTTGGCGCACGCTGCGTATGAGTAATATGTGCCCCATATTACCCCCAGAAGTCTCTCTCTGCCTCTCTTTCTCGTTATCAGTTTAAGTGGAATGAATAGACGCACACACACATACTTTCGCATAATTAGTCACATGTGCGTGTGTGTGTGCGTGTGTGTGTGTGTGTGTGTGTGTGTGTGTGTAAGTGTGTTTATGGTTTGCCTAAATTAAAAATTTTGCTCGAAAAAAGAATTATTATTAGAATTCTTGTAATAATAAACTGAAAAAAAAACAAAAAAAAATGCCTGCGCTCTCTCTCTCTCTCTATCTCATTTGGTCAGCAGTCACACTGTACCTGTCTCGCTCTGACATGCGAATGAATATTAAAATAATTGCTGTATTTAAACATTTGTTGTTGTTGTTGCTGTTGTTGCTGTTGTTGCTTCTGACGCTAATGAGCGTTAGTCAAATGGGAACAGCTGCAACAATCGACATGGCAATCGGTATGGCAATCGGAATCGCAGCACCGCCCCCCCACCACCCCCGAAATGGCAATTGAAGGCGGGGCTGCAGGGCAGCGCAGGGCAGGGATGAAGAGAATTTATGAAATGAATTCGCATAGGTGCGGTGAGGTGGGGTGTGGCATTATAATCGTAAGATGGAAGGCGGAACACCCAGCTGGATCAAGGGAACGAGAGAGAGGGAGAGAGAGAGACGAAATGGAAATTAAATTTATTTGAGAAAGAGACGGACGACTACTGATAGTCGTTGTATATCTCTCTTTCCAAATAATGACGATGATAATGATGATGATGCTGCTGCTGCTGCTGATGAAGTGCCAGGCAAGGACGCATGCCGCCTGTCTTAGAGGGCACTCGACACAGGCCATACAGGGTGCTCCAATGCTGTACTTCAGACCCAAAAGGTGTTCTCTGCGAAGAGCAGATCATCAGACGATTACCACCTCTTCTGTTGTGCTTCCATGACAACGATCCAAACAATTATCTCATAAATATACCTCCAAGAGATCGCACTCGAATCACTATATCATTTAGCATCCATGAAAACAATGGATCCATTGGGAAATCTTTTGCAAAGCGATCCGTGATTATTTGAATGTATTTCTTGTGGATTTCTGATCATTAAATATTTATGCAATTGTCTGATCTGGTCAGATGTCTCCTGTTCCATTTCGTTTCTGTCTCTCTATTGGTTCCTTCATGGAGCATGGGATATGGTATCCTGTATTGGGTGGGTTCTCCTGCAAATTAAATTAGATTTGTTCTCGCGACAGACACCCTGTTTTCTCAATAATTGAGCAAATGTTGTTCATGTTGTTGTTCAAGTTGCTGCTGTTCCTCTCACTTGTTCCCTTCTGCTGATGATGATGATGATGATGATGCTGCTTCTGCCTCTGCCTCTCCCTCTAATGATGATGATGATGATGATGATGAAAAGCAAGCAAAAATCTTAAATAAAATAAAAATAAAAAGATATACAAGCAAAATGACACACAGAAAAACAAAAAACAACAGAAACAGAGACACAGACAGACACAGCGACAGAGAGAAACAGAAAGACTAAGAGAGTGAGAGTGAGAGAGAGAGAGATAGAACACACAGTCGTAGAAATATATATATATTTTTTTAAGTTGAATATAATTTGTTTCTTACGTTACGTTGCTCTCCCCAGCCTCAGCCTCAGCCGCTGCTCTGCTCTGCTCTGCTCTGTCGTCGTCGTCGTCGTCGTCTACTATAATTTTTCTTTTTCACTTTTGTTGGATTTGTGTTGGTTTTTTCTGTATTTTCGCTGGCCACGCCGCGGGACGCGCTTCATTCTCGGTCAGCGCGCGCTCGTGGAAAATTCAAAAAACCCCCCCAAAAACAACACAAAACCAAACCAAACCGAAACGAAACGAAACGAACGCGACCGAAACTGAAACCCAGCCAGATCGAACCCGCAATTAAATACAAATACCCGTACACGTACTCCTGGCCATAAATTAAACGATTACGCTCGATGCTCGTAATTTAACCGAAAGATAAAGCCCCGAAAGATAGTTTCCCCAATTGGGGGCCCCGAAGCCCGCCCAAGTGGCAGCCGCAGCCAAACAAAAACAAAAAAAAAGAAAACTAAAAAACAAAAAGAATCAACAGAAAAAAGTGATATTCCATTTTTTGCACATTTTATTGTGCAATTAATTTGTTTTTTGTTTCTTTTTTTCGAGTGAGATTTTGTGTGTGTTTTGGTGATTGTTGATTGGTGGGGAAACAATTTTAAATTGTTCCAAAATGCTGAACAAGAACTCAGCCTCGTCGCAGTCGCTGCCGCGTGTGCACAGCTTCTTCAATATGATACCGTCCATCATGCAGGACGATCTGGCTGTGACCATACTCGCCGATCGGGACAATATGTTCTCCATTAAGTCGCAGCGCAGGTAAAGTCGCAATCGGTGGAACCACAAACCCACAGACCCACGAACCCCGTGACCAGAAACCTATGGCTATCTATGGCTCGCCCTCAAAATAGTTCTCCTCCCCCTCGTTCGTTTCCCCTCCATAAGTATATATTCGTACAATATACATACCATAAAGATCGCGTGTATATACTATATATTGATACATACTCGTATATGTAGATACAATATATTTATATTCCAATTTAATGACACTAAACAAGATGTCTTGTTCTCGATGTTTTGGCGGTGCGTGTTCTTCGCCGATATACCAGTATTCCTTCATTAATTATGATCTATTGGGGTTCCTGGTTTTTGGCGAGGAAACTATCAGAAATGAGACTTTATAATGATCTTTTAGATCTCTAAAAAGTGTTTAGGAGAGGACTAGCAGAACTCTCTATGCCATCAAAGCAATTAATTAATTAAAAGTTCCACAGAGAGGATTAAATAATCATTTTCAAATTATCCCATGAGCACCCTTTCCTCTGAGAAATGAGAAAAGATCTATCGTAATCAATCTGAAGGATACTAAACGGTTGCTTTGCAGGCTACAGGCAGGATTTCTCACTGGTTTTTGGGGTTTTATTTGATGGGTTTCCCACATTCTTTTCGAGCTGCAATTCTTTCACAGAAATCGGCTTCTGAGATTGATTTTCAATTGATTTGTGTGCAGTCTGTAAAGAGAGAGAGTCCTTTGTGACCTGTTGCCCACTACCCTTCCTTTGTCCCCCCCCGCAGCACGTCCGAAAGTCCATGGGGGCGGGGATGAGTCATTGTGTTTTGAACCCAAAACGGGGGCCTGCAAAATGCGTCGCAATATTAATACCCCCCAAAAGACAAAAGCAAAATAGCGGGGCAGAGAAAAACTGGGCGAAAACTGTCTACCCCTCCTGCCCAGAACCCCCAACCCCTCAACGACGCGTCAAATGAAAATGACAAATCATCGGCAGAGACGGCCGAAATGAGTCTGGTCTGCCATTAGGGGGAAGGGGGATGCTGCTACCTGCTGCCTGCTGCCTGCTGCAGTTGCCGGCACTTTTCCAGTGTGGCCAGAGACTGAAGAGCGTGCCATGCCAGCAGCTGATCGAGGCGAAGGCCGCTGGAAGGGGGCTGTCTTGTCTTGCAGATGGATTGAATGGAAATGGAATTGTGCTAGGGACTGGATGGATGGATGGACGGATGGATGGCTCCAATTGTTGGCCCGATATCGGTTGTATATGCTTAACGTCTCTCTCTCTCTCGATGATTCGATGATCCATCCGAAGTGTGCGACGTGCCAGGAATCGGGCAAAAACAAACAACAACAAAAAGTGTTAAACAAACAGCAACGCGGGACGGCGCTGGCGGTGGCGCTGGCGGGGGCGGTGGAGGAGCGACCCCAAAGTGGCACAGAGACCGCAGATTGCCGAGCACCGACGCGCGGACACGGAGCCTGTAAATGAGCTGCCATTGTTGTTAGTATTGTCAGTGTGGCTGTGATTGTTGTTGTTGCTGTTGTTGCTGCTGCTGTGGTTCTGGCCGCAAAGGAGGTCAATTTTACATGCGTCAAAAGTTGTTTCAATGGGAAAACATTTTTCATGCCACCAGACCCCAAGCTCTCCCTCTCTCTCCCTCTCTCTCCCTCTCTCTCTCTCCGTGGGGGTGTGTGTGTGGCAGAAATTGCTTTTCATATTTATTTTCAATTTTTTGTTGTGTCCCAAACGAACGATTTTCATTGTCGGATAATTTGGCGACTGTGGAGTGGCATGGAGGCGGCGGCGACACAATTAGCGGTTAAAGCGACCAAATGTGCGGAAAAAGCAAGGCTTCCGACTAGCTGATACCCTCGAAAGTCCAGCAAAAGTCTAGCCCAAAATGATCTTTGGGGAGCTTTGATTTTTTAGAGCTTTTCAAAGGATAAACTTTACTTATTTGGGGACTATAAATAAATATTAATATTAAGGGAAATGTTTTGTTGGGGAACTTAATGAAATAATCCTTAAATATTTGGAATAGTTTTATGCTTATTTAATGGGAATCAAATGAAGGTTTTCGATGGTTTTTTTTTAATGGTTTTGAGTTTGGAGAATCCTTCTTGGAATTTGCTTTTAGTTTTACATTTTTTAATCTCTCGCTTGGAATCTATTTATTTCTTTTTTTTTTATTCATTTATTATTTTATTTATTATTATTAATTTATTTTTATTAAAATAAAAATTAGCATTATTTAAGGTACAGAAGAGGGAAATTCTTTTGTCGATTAATACGAAAGATACCCAGGGATTTACTGGTGTATTAAAGTGGTCACCGAAGTAATCTAGACTTGCCGTGTACCCTGGAATTGTGGCGTTGCAAAAGCACTCGAATATCTGCTGTGATGGCAGCCCCCAAAGGATCTCTAAAGAAAACAAAAACCTTTCTAGAATCCCCGTGCCTGTATCAAAATTTCAAATTGAATTTAATTCCTTGGCGCCATTCTCTCTCTCTCTCTCTCGCTCGCTCTCTCTCTCCCTCTCTGTGTCTGTGTGTGTTTTTTGCGTGTATTGTTGTGACGTCACTGATTCGCCGTACCGTGTACGCCCTCGCATCTGACTATATATATATATATATATATATAAATATATGTACTAGATAGTCGTACATACACACCCTGTACATACTCGTATATATAATCCATTTTACTTTTTATTATTATTAATTTATGCCATTTTTTTTTTTGTCAACTTTTTCTTTGGCCAGCGATTTGCTTCGTTTGGCCATTTCGATTTTCGGCTTTTTGTCCTCTTTTGTTTTTATTTTTGGCACCGAGCGAAATGTTGAAATGCTCAAAGCAAGTGGCTCGTGTGCCACTAAGGAGAACCACCCAGCCAGCCCATCCTCCATCCTCCTTCTATTTTTTTTTTTTTTTTTTTTGCTATATGTTTTCCTTAATTTCTGTAGAATTTTCAACTGCCAAAAAAAAGATAGAGGGAGAAAGAGAGAGTGGCGAAACTTGGCCGTCGTCATGGCGTCCTTTGGCGGACCCTGAGTGTGTGGGTGGGTGGGCTGGGTGGTTGGTTGGTTGGTGGTGGCGTATATTGAGGCCAGACACTGACCTTTTTGGCCGCTTGCACTCACGTCCTACTCCTACTCCCACTCCTCCCCCCCAAAAGGTGGGCAACATTTTGCCATTTCAATTGAAGTCGAAATAATTTATCTATTCAAATATTTTGAGCACTAGAAATGTCCATTGTAAAATGCAAGATGTTGGTATGGGGGTATGGGGGTCTCCGAACACACAGATTTCTATAGCCACTGTTCCAATATTCAATATTCAATAGCTTTGTGGTAGAGCACCCATAAAATACCAAAAATATTCCACAAAATACGTATATATTTGTATGTCCTAAAATAGAAAAAAAAAGCAACGAAAATGTTTATTTTTATTAAAATAGATCTCGTGCATGTTTTCAAAATATTCGTTATATATGTATGTATTTCATCTGCCATAAACTACTAATCAATACCTTTTTTAGCGGTGGAAAAAGAAAATCACAAAGTTACTCATGGAATATCTGTATCTCTCTCTCTCCCTCTCTCTCTCTCTTCCTGCAGCCATGGCGAGGATCTCATTGTGACGCCGTTCGCCCAAATTTTAGCCAGCTTACGCTCAGTGCGCAACAATTTATTAAGTCTGACAAATGTTCCAGCATCAAACAAGTAAGTGTTGTACTTCGTGACCTTGACAAGCAGAGGCCCAGCGCCCTGCGCCCAGCGCCCAAAAGCAATCCAACCCCACTCGACCCCACCCGACTTCAGCCCACCCGTTGCCCTCCTGCCCCACTCGGCGAAGAGACATTCAATTTGTTGCGTACCAAGAGATGTACTTGACCCCAAAACTCAAAACTGAAATCTTTTCTAACCCAACCCCAGCCCCAGAAATGCCCCAGCCCCCCTCTCCCCGTTCGGCTCTCTGTCTGTGTTGTTGCCTGCTCTTTGCTCGCTCTAACCACCCCATCTAACCCCCCCCCAGCCACCAACCACTATTACTTCTCACTCTCTCTCTCTCTCTGTCTCTCTCTCTCTAGCTATGTGTCACCCTCCTCCCTCCCTCCCTCACTTTTCTGCTCTCGGTGTTTTTGTCGTCTCACACTTTAATTAATAAAAAAAAATAAAATAAAATAAATAAACAAAAAAAGCCAGCGACAACAATGACAACAACCATAATAGTAGGAGGCGGGGGGAGGAGGGGATGGGGTCAAATCATTTTCATGTTACACCGACCCACTCCCCCTCCCCGCCAGGCCCCTTCGACTAACAATAACTTTTGATGGTCTATGGGTAAATGTGTATTTTATAACAAATAAAAATAGAAAATACACCCGAAAATGAGAGGAGAACCCTTTGAAAAAGGTTGAAGGTCCCCGGGACACATAGTCATGGCATCCCCCCCCCCCCCCCCCACACACACATACCTCTCTCTCTCTCTCTCTCTCTCTCTCTCTCTCCCACTTGCACACCCACTTCTACTTCAACTGAAAATGACGTGAAACGTGCCAAAAATATCGCAAAAAAATTAATAAATAAACAACAACAAAAGTGAGAAATCCAAAAATAAGATTTTTTGAATCGAGGTGTTATTTATACCCAGAGAGAGCATTTTGATATTTTCCCAAGAATATATTATAGGCATTCCGTGTCGTGTCGTGTCGTTGGGTGGCTGGCAAAAAGAAAAAAAAAATACGAAAAAAAACTTAAATTTAGAGCAGGCAAAATATCATTTCTGTTGCGATATGAGGAATATATTTTTCAAGCGAAAATTGCTCTCTCACTCTCTGTGTCTCTGTCCACATGGGTTGTTCAACCAGGAACACAACACTCAACACTCAACACTCATCGGAACTGTTGTTGCGTTGTTTCGTTGTTGCGATGCTCGTTGTTCGATTGTTCGATTGTTGATTGTTTTTGCAACCAGTGACCGACACCACAACCCCCCTAACCCCCCAACCCACCCCCCCTCTTAAGCACTAAGTGTGTGATGTTTGACCCCTCCCAAGCGCCCGCCCATTAGCCCTTTAGCCCTAAGCCCCTTTCACTCCAACCAAAAATTGGTGTAAAAAAAAAAAAAAACCAACATCAACAAAATCTGAAAAAAAAACCAAAACAGAATTTGTTCCAATTTTGTTCATAAATATAAATATTTTTTTCTCTCTCTCTCTCTCTTCTACTCTCTCTCATTCTCTAACTTTCTCTCGCTCATTTCTCCATATAATATGCGTGTACATAAATAAATGTGTGTGTTGTTTCGCTCGATTGATACTCGACTTTTGCAACCAAATCAATCTAAATGTTGTATATTTTCCACCAACACCACAAATCCCACCAACACCACACCAAACCATTTCCATTTCCTTTCCCATTTCCCATGCTCCTCTATGCCCTGCCTCCCGCCTGTTTGCCATTTGCTTCAT
This sequence comes from Drosophila helvetica, assembly GCA_963969585.1. Lineage (NCBI taxonomy): Eukaryota > Metazoa > Arthropoda > Insecta > Diptera > Drosophilidae > Drosophila > Drosophila helvetica. The sequence continues at coordinate 14,707,626 of OZ018401.1, read as the reverse complement.
GTTTGTTTCGATTTCGATATCGATTTTGATCTGATCATTTATCATTGATTTTTGTCGATTTGTTTTTTATCGATTCGCTTTTTGTTGTATATTTGTTCTCTTTCATCCCCATGCTCTTGTTCTCGATGTTCGTTTGTTTGTTTGATTGTTTGTTCAATGCATTCTTTGTTGTCCCTTATCCCTTATCCTTTCCCAAAACCCCACTCTCCCACTACCACTCCCACTCTCTCTCTCTCTGTCTCCCTCCCTGGCTTCTGTATCTCCTGCTCTCTCTCTCGCTGTATATCTATGTGTGTGTGTGTGCTTGTGTGCGTGTGTGTGTTTGTGGGAAAACCATTTATTAATCAAACAAGATCCAGGCGGCCAGCTCAATCGTCATCCGGACGCGGCGGAAACGCCAGTGGCGTCCAATTGGCGCAGGGCGATGAGGCCTACACACGCCTAGCCACCGATACCATTGAGGAGTTAGACTGGTGTTTGGATCAGTTGGAGACCATACAGACGCATCGCAGTGTCTCCGACATGGCATCACTCAAGGTACGTTACCATATGCATATACATATACATATATCCACATATATTCATTTATCAAATATCTCGTATCTATTTCTCGTGTTAATCATATCTTCTGTTTCTCCAGTTCAAACGCATGCTAAACAAGGAGCTGTCACACTTCAGCGAGTCAAGCAGATCGGGAAATCAGATTTCCGAATATATATGTTCCACATTTTTGGGTAAGTTCAATCAAAGACAATACCATTGCCAAGACTGGGTCTGGGCAGCTGAGTCGGTCCCCAGAATCCAACAACAATTTACACAGTCCTTGTCGAGGCGCAGAAAAGACTTAATTTTCGGTCCACAGAAAAATCCAACAACACATATGGCCTTTGGCGACACGCAAAAGTCGGTCCCAATCAACCAAAACAATTGTCTGGTTAAAGACTTAAGGAAAGGATATTATACGATGAGAAATTAAAGAACTAAGCAACAAAAATAGCCCAAAATACTGTCTGTCTTCTATGGAAGGAAATAAGTTTCTGGCCTTATGCTTCGCTTGAATAAGCCATCTAAACTTGGCCGGAATGAAGCTAAAAACCTTCCGCAAAACAATTGCACAATACTCGCACGAGTATCACCTCCATTCGAAGTGATTCGATGCGTACGGATTTGGAGCACCAGCAGCACCTCAATCAGGATATTTCCAATTGTATTTACCCTTTATTTCGCATCATCATCATCATCATCAATGGAAGGGAACTATAACTATCAATGGGTGCTCCATCCACTAAGACCCCAGTAAATGTAAATGTGCTGAAAAGTTATTCAAGAAGTTTTGTGGCGCGGCTTTCAGCTTCAACTTTCGTTTCGTTTCGTTTCTCCTGCAATTTGTTTCTAGCTGCTTTGCTGCTACTCCCCTCTTCTCCCGTTGTTGTTGTTGTTGTTGTTACTAAGGTTGTTGGGGTTGTTGTTGAAATTGTTGGTGAGCGGCGCACAAAAGTATGCAATAAAATCGCATTAACAACAGCAGACGTGGGAAGACGCCCCAGCAAAGCAGGGAAAATACCAGCAAAGCAAAAAAAAAGAAGAAAAATCCAAAGAAAGAAAACTCAAGCCGCCATCCATCTCCATTTCCATTTCCATGGCATAACGGCAGCAAATTATGCGGTGGAGAAAGCAGCAGCAGCCGCAGCAGCAGCAGCAGCAGCGGCAAAAGTTATGCAAATCATGGAAGGACTTGCCCCTAAGCAAGTCGCAGCTGCAATACCGTGGACATTTTTTTGGGAAATACCTAATGGCCATTCCGGACGGAGGCCTATGGTTCTCCCACCTGGTGCGAGCAGATAAATTCTGCAGATGCAAATGGAAGCTAAGAAGATGGGATTACAGAGTACATCGCTCGAAGAGTTATGGTAAAAATATATATATGTATATATGGTATATATACCATATGTAAGTGCAGCCGATTCCTGCTCTCGATCATTCCGTCCATTCCGAAAATGCTGGCCATAAAAACGGAATCCTCAGTCGAAAGTCACGTACCGTGCGCGCCGGGGGGAATTACATTGAGGAATGTTTAAACTTTCGCATAGCGTTTTCCTCCGGCTTCCTCTTGCCTCTGCGTTGGATTGAAAGTGCAAAATTAAATTATGCAGAGCAGCATAAAAACAGATGAAGTGGAAATTTCATTGTTTAACCTGCGAACCAAGCCCGCAAGCCGACTCCGACTCTGAGTCCGACTCCGAGTCCGAGTCTGAGTTCTGCCCCAATCCACAATCCCCAAACCCCAATCCCCAATCCCCAATGGCCCAATCTCGTGGACGATCCCTGGCGCCTGCCTGCTGCCCACTTACCGCTCTTTTGTCCTGGCCAAAGCCACTTTTGTGGCACTTTGTGTGCGATAGCGCATAGCGGGATCTGGCTGAGGCACGGGACATGGGGCACTGAAGCTGGGGGCGTGTACAAACAAAGGCGCCGCACCTAGGCCGGGGCCTCAAAAACAAAAAAAAAAAAGAGTTGAAAGGGAAAAGCAGAGCAGGGAAAAAATGTGGGGAACTGAGCGCTGCCACTGGGTGGCATATTTGCACATTTGTCCATATTTCTGCTTCGCTAACTTCCGAGTCCACACGGACAGGGACACGGACACGGCCGGTGGGAGAGACCGGGACAGGGACAGGGACAGAGACGGAGCGAGTGGAAGCGGGAGTGGGAGTGGGAGGGGGGAAGCAGCAAAGTCCTTCTGATGGACATCGTTGGGGTCTCTGGCTACCTTTCACTAGAATTTCCAGGCCTATACTCGCATCTGGGCTAGTTGTTGTTTTTGTAGTTTATCAAGCATAAAATCGCATTTGGGGGCCCCACACAGACACACACTTGGGCACACTGCGGCACACACACATGCGCGGGCCGGGGCGGGGCGGGGGCGGGTGCGGGGGCCTAATGTCCATTTGTAACACTTCATTTGAAACAGAAGCCCCGACCCGAACCGATCCCAGCCGACCTCGAAACCGAAGCAAAAAGTCAAAATGTAGAAAGGGACAGGGACAGGGACGGGGACAGATTATACTTGGGAGTGGTTCCGGCGGCAGTGGGTGAAAGTGGGGAGAAAGCACACTCGAAATACTCATACTCATACCCATACGAGTACGAGTATATGCTAACCACCTGAAATCGTAAAATGAATCTGTGGGGGGCAACATACAAAACACAGAAACAGATTCCGAATCAGATTTAAGAAGAAGTTGAATCCAAAGACATGTGCTGGGGTGCCGGAGGGGGAGAGGGGAGAGGGGGAGGGGGGGGGGGGACAACATATGCAAAACAAGATGCTGCCCCACACATCAGGTGAATAGCTTTTTGTTGTTGAATTTTTTCTGGCAAGGATGGAAGAGACCTTGTAAAAAAAAAAACAAAACCGTGGAGGAAAATTCGAAAAAGATTCTCAGGGCAGGGCAGGGCAGAGGGGGGCAGAATTTATGCGCTGTCAAGCTGATAGAGTCGCCCCATTGGACACTCACTCTCAGGGGCAGAAAGAGCCACAAATACGAGAAAATACACAGAAATTTGGAAAAACTTAGTCCTGGGTGGGAGCCAAAAAAATGTTGGGTCTTAGAGGTACCACAGGGCTCTCCTAGCCGGCCTTAGGAGAGTGCAAAAGGATATAGAGTACACTGTATCGTGTTCTTTAGGGCATTCCCTTTGGCAGGAATGCTGTGTGGTGTGGTGTGGTGTACGCTTGATCTTGGAAGTGAAATTTATTCATTCCAAAAGTCATTTGGATATGTATATGGTGGGAGCCTGGCTCTTTGCTGGATTATCCACTCATTATGATTGCAATTTAGTCAAAGTTAGAGCCCAATTCGGGCCTCGTAAGTCTATCAAGTCGATTGAAGCTCGGTTGAGGATTAAGGAGACGAGGATATCCCCATCCGGTTGTATGCCGTGGCGCAACAGTTAAATACACGAATAGAATGTTTGTCTGTCAGCGTATAACATACGCAGCTGCCACGCCCCTACGGCCCACGCCCACGCCCACTTGGATATCCGTGGGTTATTTATGTTTGTTGCATGTGTGTGCAGCAGCAGCAGCAGCCGCCGAACGCAATTTGGACTTTGAAATGAATATTAATTTATTCAGAGGCAATTTTGAATTTCCTCCGTGCTAGAAAAACAAACAATTGGAAACAAATGTGGGTGGTGGGTGGTGGGAGGGATGGGTGTTTGACCCAAAAGTAGGCAGCAGGCAATGGAGTTCTGTGTGCGAAAGTTCTGTTTGCCGACTCTTGAATATTTACGAGTACTATACGAGGATATGGCTGTGTAAACAGCCGCAAGAAGAGTCTATGGGAAATGTGTGCTCCACTTTGGGCTCCTCCATGCTCTGGTGCATCCTCCTGATCCACTTTCAGTCCGGCTGTCACTGTCTGTGCCGGTCTGTCTCGGTCGCATATGGCCTAGAGCCTCCTGTACACGAGTGCCATCCTTTGGGATCTGTCTGTCTGCCTGCCATCCGTGGCGGATGGTGACGATGATATTCTTAATAAATTGTATCCTTCTCTCGCTTTCGATTATTTGCAGACAAACAGCAAGAGTTCGATTTACCCTCGCTGCGCGTGGACGATAATCCGGAGGTGGCCAGCGCCGCGGCCGCCATCAACCAGCAGCAATATGGGGCTGCACGGGCCCGGTCGCCACGCGGCCCGCCCATGTCGCAGATCAGCGGGGTGAAGCGCCCATTGTCCCACACGAACAGCTTCACCGGCGAGAAGCTGCCCACCTTCGGCGTGGAGACGCCCAAGGAGAACGAGCTGGGCACCATACTCGGGGAGCTGGACACCTGGGGCATTGAGATATTCAAGATTGGCGATTGGAGCTGCAATCGCCCGCTCACCTGTGTGGCATACACCATATTTCAGGCAAGTCATGGAGCACCAAAAACACCAAAAACGTAGAAAAACAACCAAGAAAATGGGTAGATTTCTCATGGATTGATTCGACGAATGTGTGCTACAGCAATAATATGTTCTTTGACTGACAATTTCCCTTGGATATATGTATATTTGCCGACCCGACTAACCCCATCCGTCTATGTCCTTCTATCCTTTCACCATTACAGAGTAGAGAATTACTGACCAGTCTTATGATACCACCGAAAACTTTTCTTAACTTTATGACTACTCTGGAGGACCACTACGTCAAAGACAATCCGTTTCACAATTCGCTTCATGCCGCTGACGTGACACAGAGCACCAATGTGCTACTCAATACCCCGGCACTCGAAGGCGTGTTCACGCCACTCGAGGTGGGCGGGGCACTGTTTGCCGCTTGCATACACGATGTTGATCATCCAGGATTGACCAATCAGTTTTTGGTTAACTCCAGTGAGTATCTCCTCATATATATGTGTCTATATTCCGATTACTGACTGCTCTGATTGCTCTCCCTTCAGGTTCCGAGCTAGCATTAATGTACAATGACGAATCTGTTTTGGAAAATCACCATTTAGCGGTTGCCTTTAAGTTATTGCAAAATCAAGGATGTGATATATTCTGTAATATGCAAAAGTGAGTGGACTCGAATGATTGAATGTCCGATTCGATTGGTACACATCCCCATTTCCGTTTCCGTTTCCATTTCCGTCTCCCCCCGCTTTGTTGTGTAGGAAACAGCGCCAGACATTGAGGAAAATGGTCATTGACATTGTGCTCTCAACGGACATGTCCAAGCACATGAGTCTGCTGGCCGATCTGAAGACAATGGTGGAAACCAAGAAAGTGGCCGGCTCTGGAGTTTTGCTGCTGGATAACTACACCGATCGTATACAGGTGAGCAACATGGTGAATGCCCATCCGGATACGGCTGAAAGTAACGTAACTTGCATGCGATCCACTCCAGGTGCTTGAGAATCTGGTGCATTGCGCTGATCTAAGCAATCCCACCAAACCGCTGCCGCTGTACAAGCGCTGGGTGGCCCTACTCATGGAGGAGTTCTTCCTGCAGGGCGACAAGGAGCGCGAGTCGGGCATGGATATCAGTCCGATGTGCGACCGCCACAATGCCACCATCGAGAAGTCGCAGGTGGGCTTCATCGACTACATTGTGCATCCGCTCTGGGAGACCTGGGCCGATCTGGTGCATCCCGATGCCCAGGACATACTCGACACGCTTGAAGAGAACAGAGACTACTACCAGAGCATGATACCGCCATCGCCGCCCCCATCGGCGGCCGATGATTTGCCACAGGACGAGAAGATACGCTTTCAAGTAACTAAATCATCTCGGAATCGCATCTCCATGATCTGCTGAACGATATCTAACTCAAAACGCTTTCTGTTTGCCCGCAGGTAACTCTGGAAGAGTCCGATCAGGAGAACCTGGCCGAGCTGGAGGAGGAGTGCGACGATGACAGCGAGGGTCGGACCGATGCCGGCTCCATCACCACCACCGGCACCACCGCCACTGCGGCGATCGGTGGCGGGTCAGGTGGGGGCGGCGGTGGAGGTGGCGTCGCTCCCATAGCGGGTGACGTGCAAAATCAAGCGCAACAAGGTGGAATATGACGGAGAGTCGCGGGAATGTATCGCAGATTTACGGAAAAGGCTCACAACCTTTTCCCACTACGTTAGTGACTATTATTAACAAACAAAAAACCTATAAAAAAAACCAAGAAAAAAATCTTATAAAAAATACCAAAAAAAAACAACCTAACTAAAACAAAAAAAAAACTATTAAACAAATGTTTAAAGCATACAAAAAACCAAACAGCAATAGCAAAAGTACCGTTTAACTTACAAAGCATAGAAAAACGAAAAACAAAAAAGGAAATTAGAAATTTACTTAATGGAAAAACAATGAGATTGATGTTGAAAACCCCGAAAAACACACACAGAAAAAACAAAAGAGAAATACTAAATACTAAAACCAACAAGAACAAGAATAAGATCAAGATCAAAAGAAATCCGAGCAAAAGCTAAGGAAGATCTTATATATTCTTAACAAAACTAAAACCAAAACCAAAAACAAACGAAAATCCAAGACAAAGCAAAAAGAATGAGAAGAAGAAGAAGAGAAAAAAAACCAATTAACGCAAATAATACTAAGATGATACCAAAACTCCACCAGACCCGAGAGCCCGAGAACCGGAGAACCCGAGAACCCGAATCCCCCAAATTATAGACGATTTTTGTTGCAAATGATCATTGTTAAACAAATCTGAACTACTTAAGCACTAAGCATAAAACCCTCTGTTAAATCTGCTGTTGAATACGCATTAGTCTTAAAAGGCAGCCCAGCCACCTCACAATTGTTCACCCTCTGCTCCTATTTTAAACCATTGACAAAACTGAACCCAGGCCAGGAAGGCACACACACAGCCCCCCACCCCTCCAAGAATCCCGAGAATCCCTAGATATCCATCCCAACCCCACCAGAACCGAGCAGAGCGGAACAGAACAGAACAGATCAGAACAGAACAGATCGGTACGGAAGCGGAAGCAGATGTACATTTAAGCATAAGAGAAAGTTTTTAAGTTTTAATGTTTTTGCATGCCTGAAAAACGTTTATTTTACTCGATGATTCTGTTGTTTGATAACGTTAACGATAGCCAATAGCCGATAAAAGCGCATATTGAAATGATTTTATGATTTAGACAAAGCAAAAGAAGCAACCACAAACACACAAAAAGCAAAGAAAAGCAAAGCAAAACAAAACAAAAAAAGAAAAACCAATGTAAAGTGTAAGAACCCAGTGAATTAAACAAAAATTGAAAGCAAAACCCATCATGTTGAAAATGAAACGAGGAATCGATGAATCGATGAACCCTTGAAGACCGAAGACCGAAGACCCCCTGATCCCTTGAGTGGTCTACAGCCAGACTGTAGTTGTATAGTTATTCATAAATATACATATATACATATGTACTATATATATTCACACATATGTATGTACATATATGTATGTCAATATATTTATAAAAATATATATAGTTATTTTTTTTTTTTTTTGTAATATTATTTGTAAATAATTTAAATGTTTGACTCGAATTTAAATCAAGCAGCAGGCAAATGTTGCCGCTAAACTAAATGAAAGAAAACAAAGCCAAAAAACATATAACATAACACTAAGAAGAGCAAGCATAGGGATAGGAAGAGAAAGAGGAAAGGGCAGTTCAAAATGAGAAAGAAATAGTCAGAGGAACGGATGGGAATAGAATGGAATGAAAAACTATTGTAGGTCGCTAAAGAGTTTCCATTTCCATTTCTATTTCCATTTCAATTTCCGTTTGAATTGCAATTTTAATTTGCTTCCATAAGGTGAACGAGAAAGAAAGAGAGAGAAGGAGAATGTAGAACGGAGAATGGAGAATGGAGAGAAAGAGAAAATAATGTCAAACGCTGTCTTCGCAAATATTTTTCGCTATATATTACATACATATATTATATTATTTAGTTACTAAGCTGAAAAAACACAAAGTAAAAGAAATCAAACCGAAACGAGGCAAGACACAGACCACAGACCACAGACAGGAATGAAAATGAGAAAGAGCATGTGGAACAGAACATGAATTTAGTGAAAAATTTTACTGGAAAAACACACACAATTTACAACAAAGCAAAAGACTCTTCGACAACAACAAAATAAAATTAAAAACAAATAAAAAAAAAATTAAAAAAAAAAAAACAAGCATAAGCACAAGCAATTTTTAGTTATCGAAATGCAAAAACCAAAAGAAAAGAAAAGAACGAAAAAGTCATTGGCTATAAAACCATTATTTATACCTAACCTATACGACACTCTATATAGATCTATACATACATATAGTATATATATATATATACATATATACATATAGGAAAGCTATACCATATACGAGTATATATATACATATATGCATATGTGAAGTCACGATCCAGGCGCTGGTGCGCGGATCGATCAATGTGGCAGGCCAAATTCTAAAGAGCGCATAATTTATATTGTTTTATATTATGTTTTATTGTTATTAATTTATTACCCGATTATTATTTTTTTCAGACCTTAGTGCTATTCTATATACATACACATACATATATACACATATTTCTTTTTTGTGTTTAAGCGGGCAGGATCCGCGCATAAAATAGTCTTTTTTTTAATACATAACAAGTATATATATATATATAATATGTGAATTAAATGAAATGAAATGAAATGGAATGGAGAAGAAGAACCTTGATGGTCTAAAAATATCATTAAAATTATGATGCACTATTGGTGAACATATATGTATGTATATATGAACAAGAGTTATATACATATATATTTATGTGTATATGCATCCAAGAAAATTATTGTTGAAGATGCAATGAAAATGAGAATGAAAATGAGGATTACGATTAACTGCAGTTTGTAGATGAAGTTTAAGTTGAAGTTGAGCTGAGCAGAAGCAGAAGCACGAGCGAGAGCGAGAGCAAATGCAAGAACGAGAATACTTTATAGCAATTTAAGCAGCATTGTAAATGTGCGCTTCAGATTTACTATTTGTCGAAACTTAATCAACCTACAGCAAATACAGCAAGATATATACCTACATACATATATGATTAATGATTAATTAATTAATTAATTATACAATAGTTGCAGCAACAGCAAACCGACGGCAAGTCCATGGCAAACTTAAACAAAGAAAAAAAACAAAAAGCTACTTTAACAAAAAATTGAGTGAAATAAATAAAACAAAGAAAAAGAAAAAAAAACCAAAAAAAAAAAACCAAAACAACAAAAAACCAAATGACTTTTTTCTCTTCTCACAAAAAATGAATAAAATTGATGTAAATTGTATTTGTAATAAGTATTTTCCTGTGAGTAATGAAACTACAGCTTAGAGATCCACAGAGGAGACACCGAAACAGAAACAGAAACGGAAACCGATTCCATTTCCGATTCCGAATATAGAAAACAAACAGATATGGATTACCGAATGACGAATACCGATTACAGATCCATGGTACATGTATGAGAATATGTACTCGTTATTTACCAGAGTATTAACCAAACTACATATATATTTATATGCATACATATACATATACATATATAGATACATATTTACATGCATGTAGTACATATAAGCATACGCAGTTACGTACATTTGATGTATACTCGAGTTGAAACTTACTTAGCCTAACCATACATTTGTATGTTGTACGTGTATTCTCTCAGTGTGTGTGTGTGCGTAATTCAATGAATTTAAAGCCCAAAAACGAAAAACCAAAAACCATAAACCAAAAACCATAAACCAAAAACCAAATCGATAAGATCAGATCAGACCAGATCAGATCACTAAGATCAGTAGAGTGGAATGAAGCAGGAATGAAGAAACAGAAATTACCAATTATCCGAACCAAAAAACTCATCCAAAGCCTCATCCAAGACAAGCAATTTTTGGTTACAAAACCAAGAAATCCACTAATATATGTATGTATGTATAACTTTGTAGAAACTTGCCAAGCAAAACCGAAAGATAGTCGCAAGTTGTAGGCATCTCGGTCTCAGTCTCAGTCACTATCCCAATCTAAATGTAGCCTACTCGATTTCGATGGCCTCGGGTCGGGGCCGGTCTTGACTGAAATTGAATCGTGTATGTAGTACGAATTGTATTTGAAACGGGCAGTCCTTTTTGATTTTTGTGTTGCTTTGAAGTGCCGCAAAAATATATCAGTGTATATATCTACTATATATGAATATATATTTAACATACAATATGCACATACGAGTTAAGTTAAGAGTGTGTAGAGTTTATGTTAACTCCTTTCAGCATTGTCCCACTCAAGATATTCACATAATACTACTACATATATAGAGAGATCTGCATACATGTATACACAACAATACGAGTATCTAGAGAGAGATCAGCATTTGTAGTACAGGTTGGCCAAATTTTTTGGATTACTTAGCAAGATGAAACCAAAATGAAAACTGTTCGTTGTGCTGTTAGCCGTAATTGAGTACTTTTTTTTTGAGATAACTTAATAATAAAAAAAATATATATATAGTATATATATATTCATCTACTATATAGAGCAGTAAAACCAGTTACCAAACATGGCAGAAATTTTGAAAAACAAAAATACCTAAAAAAAAAGAAGAGGGCAAGCGAAAATGAATTAATACAAATGATTGAAAAGGCATGTTTTGTACTATAATGAAATGAAAAACACCAAAGACAAAAACAAAAAACAAAAGAAAAGAAAAGAAAAGAGAGGAAAACACATAACAAAATATACAAAGAATATACTAAAAGAAATACCATTAAAATGTGCGCTGGCGACGGTTGTTAGAGGACATCCCACTTGAAATGCTGATAGGTAGTGTAGGGGAGCAGCATTTCAATCGAATGGATGAGGAGACGTGAAGGTATATATATACGAGTATATATATATATGTGTATGGGAGATATTATATACATAGAGTTCAGGTAACGCTGGCGTTACTGGGAAAACAGTTAGGCATTTTTTTTTTGTTTTTGGAAATTTATACAATTACATATACAAGGAGCTCACTAACAAGCAACAGACATCACACATACACCACACAATACACAACACCGAAGGGCAAGTGAAAGTGAAAGGGAAAGCGGAAGCGGAAGTAGAAGCAGAAGTGGAACCGCCAGAGCGGAGATACGAGCATGTATGGTCAGGTCAGGGAAATACTAGGGAAATATAATGAGAATGAAAATGAAAATGAAAAATTACCTACCAATGAACTTAATCAGGCGTACTAGGGCTTACCCAGGCTTAGTCACTTAAGAATACTTATAACTACAACTGGAATAAACTACGAGCATACCGATTAACAGTCTTTCTTTGTTGTACTTCGAGTATTGGTATTGGTATTGGTATTGTATTGTTTCGGTTTCGTTTTCGTTTCGCCTCTCTCAGAAAACCGTATACATACATAAATATATGTATATTATATGTATATATGAGTAAATGTAGTTATGTATGTGCAAGCGTAATCATTTATGAAGTCAAACTAAATTTACCCCAAGCAAAGCAAAGAGAAAAGAATAAGAAAGCAAAGTAATATACATACATAATGCATGCAAGAGTAAGTAACGTAAGTAACAATGATAACTAAGAGCAAAAGTCAGTCAGTTTGCCATTAAACAGATCCTCATGACACATAAACAGCATAAAGAGCATGGAAAGTGGAACAACAGGTGCGATACATAAAAGAGAACAACACAAAGAGAAATGAAAATGAGAAATTAATAAACTTAAATAAATGAGATGATAATATATAAAAATACATACTCGTACTTCAATTGGTCGATTCTTTCATTGGCCGACATTCTTCGGCAACATTTTTGGGGATGCCTAGGCGGGGCGGGGCAGGGACATCAACAGGACAAACTCTCCAACAACTACGCGGCACTCAAATCCTACTGCCAGTCCTCATCTCTGTTGCCTGGATCGACTTCTCTCTAAGAGCAGCAGCGGAAACAGCATCAGGGGTCCAACCTGGTCCAACTTGTGGGCCCACATAAAAGTGCCGATATAGGCACCAGATCTTGAGGGTGCTCGTATCGACCCGTCCGTTAGAGAAGGTAATAGTTTAAGCTTTAAGTTGTCAAAGTCCTTAGCCAAGGCTCAAAGTTCTTTTTCTGATCACAGGAAGTCATGGCACGCCCCGATTAGCCCAAAAAAAAGGAGAAAAAAGTAAATATACATATATGACTGGTTAAATATTCTTGATCCACGATCCTTGAAAATGAGGAATGGGCAATTGATAAATTTCAACAACAATAAATTACAACAATTTTACTTTTTGTTTTGTCCGTTGTTTGTGGCATTGTTGTAATTTATTGCGCGCGTTCACCAGCAGAATAAGATCAGCGATCAATGATCTTAATGATAAAATGCTGGAATAAATGCATGCATCATTCACGTTCACCAGCACTCAAAACATGATCAATGCGATACTTCACTGATCGCTCGCTTAAATGGCAGAGAAGGAGAAATTTAAGATTCGGATACCTGGCGAACAGCAATCAGCAGAAGGAAACCTTAGCGAATGCAGCAATATTTTGTTGCTTGCTGCTGATTACTGATCGTGATCGCCTGGAACCCCTGCCTGAAATCGGTTTCACACGAATATCAACCCTGATTCCGCTCGCGGGCACCTTTTTCAGAACTCATCATCAGGTTTTATATCATTGAATTTGCCAAAAACCGGCCTCATTTTCGTAATCTAGATTTGAATGCCAATCGACAGTCTGGATCCTCACGATTTTGGAAAAATTCGGAAAAATGTTAATATTCCCTACGTCTGGAGGGAGGATCGGGAATCGGTTCGTTAGTTGTCATTCTAGGCCCAACAAGAAAAATGTAACAAAAAAACTAAGTCTTGGAGGCAAAGGTATGGACTGCTGGATGTTGATTCTTTAAAACAGTGCTACGGAAATATATATTTAGAAGATATACAGTCCGCAGCCTTTGTAAGATTTGTCCTAAGCTTCAGATTTTCCTCCATTCTGTTCAGCTTACTGTAATGCAGTGCTGATGCGTCACTGGAAAAGGTAGCAAGAATAGAATTATAGAATTTGTCAAGTATAATGCCATATAATTAAGAAAATCGGTTGCCATAGAAGTTACGGATATGTAGAAGCCTACAAACTGTTGGAGTCTTTGTTTAATTCTTAATTTGTTGTTACCTTTATTTGAAATCGATTTTTATCATCGCTATGTTGTTATACATAATTTTTCGACTATAATTTCATTTAAATATTATGGTTGTTGCATGTAGGCTTAATTAATTAATTAAAAATAAATTCATTAACAATTCGTTTAAACAAAGTGGGTTTTGTTCGTGGATAATAATTAGAATAAATAATTGGAACTTGCTGAAAGTTGATTCATTGAAATTCAAGGACAAAAATCTATCTAGTTGATACAGCAGCATCGAGAAGCAGTTTTTAATTAATTTGACCAACAATATGTTTTCCAGTGTTGCCAGTCGTTGCGTAGAATTTGAAAAATTTCTTCACACAAGGCATTCAAGCGAATTTTTGTTTGCTCTCGTTTGTTATTGTTCTTTGGGAATCAATGAAACAAACAAAAAAAAAAACCAATGCTATAAGTAAATTAATAAAAAAAAAGAATTACTCCCTTGCTATGACTTTCTCTGTAACGATTCTAAGTGCCTCTGTGGGTTGATCTTCTCTGTTTTTTTTACATTTTGTTATTTTGTCAAGTTTTTGAAACTCCCTATACTTTGGTATAATATCGTACTGATTAAATATTATGACGAATGAAATCGCCCTGCTGCTGAAATGCGATTCACACTCGATATCCTTTCGATTCGTTAGGCTTTAGAATACTCTCTGTCACAATTAATATCATCAAAATGGATGTATAATGTTTTGCATAACTGTTTTCGGTTATAGTTACATAATTCTAGTGAAAAAAATATTGGTATATATCAGATAATCTGCAATTTGCAACCCTTATAAACTGGTGTGGCGTGTGATGGGGGGCTGGGATGGGATGGGATAGTTAGGTGAGGCCCGTACAAATTGCTATTAGCTACAATATTGAAAAAGGCTTCGATGCCAGTGGGAGAAAGACGCCTGTTGGGGGCTCAATTCTCAGCATTTTGGTTGTTGTGCTTTTGGTCTTTGCTGCGGAAGGGTTCGCTAATACCGTTCTCGTATCGTTGTCTATCGCTTTCTTAGTCTCGAAACTACATTTTATATTTGTAAGATTGCAACTAATGGATTAACTGTCCGAAGGAAACGGAGGGAGCAAAAACATCGAAATTTCCAAACAGTGCTAGCTTAAGAACTTAATAAATTGATTTGGTTGCAGCTGCAGCTCCAGGATGGGACAGGTGTGTCTCTCTGGGTCACATTATATAAGTCGTATCGCATATATGTATATATATGTATCAATATCAAGGTGCAAAATTGAACACGCTCGAACACGTCTCCTGCTCGATTCCTCTCTCTGCCGCTCTCTCGCTCCGGGGTTCGCTCTCCTTTTCTGTCTAGACATCGATCACGCTGTCGTTCTTCTTCATCTCCATGAGATGCGTTTGCTTGAGCTTCTCCTGCATCTGCGTGAGCATGTCCTGCATGCGTCTGATCTCCTCGTCCTTTTGCAGCAGCAGCCGATCCGTCTCCGAAATGGCCGCATCGAAGCCGTTCGTCGAGCTGATCGAGTCGCGCTTCAACTTGCCGCGCTCCCGCAGCGCATGCTGCGAGATCTGTGAGATGCACTGCGCCCGGAAGTTCTCGTAGTGCACATCCTGCAAAAGGAAAGCCGGTAAGTATTCGGTAGGTAAAATGAGCCCGTGGGCACGGGGATGTGGCTCACCTGTGTAGTGTCCTTCAAGTCCTGCATGTGCGTGGATATCAAGAAGGTGCGCAGCTTGATGAAGTCGCTGTGCTCCGGATCCTCCACATTGACCACACCCCAGGGATACTGGCGGCCACGCACCTTCTTGCCGGCGACCTCCAGAATGGTGTTGCTGCCCACGACCGCGAACGGGATGGAGGCCTTCAGCTCGCGGTCCTGCTGCTTGAAGTCATCGTCCTCGTCGGAGTCGCATTCGGGGAACTGGTACAGCTGTATGTGATTGTCCTCGAGGTCCTGCAGTATGCGCTCCTTGAGCTTGCGCACCTCCTGCTTGTTCAGGCAGTCCGCCTTGCCAATCACCAGCACAATGTTCACCTTGCGATGCAGCCGCCTGATCAGGTCCAGATCCATCTGTCGCAGGCTGCAAGCGATTGGATTGGATTGGATTAGTTGTGGTCCTGCAACTGGCCAGGGCCCGGTGGTCCGGTCTTACCTGTGTCCCCAGGGCGGAACAAAGTAGAGGCAGCAGTGCACTCGGTTGTCCTGTATGTTGCGCCGATTCAGTCCGCTCTCGTCGGTGAAGTACTGGCGGAACTGCTCGTCGATATACGAGGTGCACACCCGCCAGCTGTCCTCGCAGTTGATGGCGTCCCCGAAGCCGGGCGTGTCCACCACAGTGAGGCGCAGCCGGACGCCGCGCTCCTCGATGTCCATGGTCTTCTTTTCGACGCGTGTCGTCTTCTCGATGCGCTCCTCCACGTTGGGCATCTGGCGGTTCTTGTACAGGTCACCGAGGAAGAGGCTGTTGATGAGCGTCGACTTGCCCAGGCCGGACTCCCCCACCACCATCAGCGTGAACTCGAAGCCCCGCTTCACCGACTTCCGGTGCACCTGCTCCGGCAGCGTGGCGAAGCCAATGTAGTCGCGGTCCTTGTCGAACGAGGGCGTCTTGGCTGCAACGGGGAACGAAAACAATGGGCACAAATGGGTTAATCGGTTGAAGGACTGCTCCCTCGCTCTCCGTCTCTGCTTCCAGGCTCCATCAGTGCCTCATTAGGTAAATGCCATGCAAATGCGAATGGAATGCCATGGGAGAGGGCCTTTTGAGTGGAGTGACACTCCACTCGAGAGAGAATCGCTCCGACTCCAGCTGCTTCTTTAAGCCATTACTTACACATGGCTCTAGGGGGGGTTCTGTGCCTGTTCCTGTTCCTTGTCTCTGACAACTTTCCTATCCTGGGGCTTCCCTTCCCTTCCGTACGATTCGTGTGTATACCCAACCGAAGCCTACTTAAGGCGTAATTGGGGGAAAGCCTGGCAATTTTCTTTCCTGCTTTTCACGGTCTCTTCTCTTCTCTTCTGTGCCCCTGCGGGTGTGTGGTCGTTGCCTTCTCTTTTCTCTTTTTGGCTTATAAACAAATTCGCAACATTGTTTGGCTGTTTCGCTGTTTCGCTGTTTGTTGCAATTGGAAAAATCCCCGAGTTGAGTGAACACTTTATTGTTTTTGTTGGCAGCAGTTGTAGGTAGTAGGCGGAAGGCGAGTTGCAACTGGCAGCGTAGAAACTGCCCTAAAAGCATCCAAAATTTAATAGACCAACACTCTCGCCTGCTCTCTCTCTCTCTCTTTCTCTATAGCACTCCTCTTTCACCCTCTCTCTCTCTCTCTCTCTCTGTTTCTCTGGCTCTTAAGGATGTAACAATGAACAAGTGGCAACGCCAAATTGCAACCGCCCGCTTTTTGGGCCTTTCTAGTTCTACCCCACTATAATGCTCTCTCGGCGCCTGCGCCGCACAAACTACGAGTAGTGGAAGCCCCGAAAATGTGTGCCATGCCACATGTTGGGCCTGGCCTGCCACTAGGCTGAAACAGGGAGGTCAGGAGCAGAAGATAACGGCTGTGGCGGTGCTGCCAGACTGTCGGGACAAGCGGAGCAAGCCACAAAACAGAAGGAGATCCATTTACGATCGATTCTTCTACCATAAACCATCGAAAATCGAGAAGAAGTCTTCAAAAATTAATTCTAGAATCTAGAACAATAAATTTGAATTATTTGATTTGGGGTTGAACTTATTTCTGAGATCCAGACACCGAAAAGTACTTGATTCAAAAACTGTGCCCTTCCCTTTCCAGCCATATGGCAGCCCTGGTCGATTCACGATTGTTCACCCTGACAGGACACAGGACACAGGCCACACCACCCACCCCTCGGCACACACACACCTACCCGTAGGGGTGGCCACGGGAGACAGTTACTTTATTGTTTCCGCTCACGTACTGGCCCTGCTTTACTTCTAATCGAGTTTACGGTACGCCAAGTGGGCCATCGCCCTCGCCATCCCAGGCAGGGCGGGGCAGGGCAGGGCAAGGCAAGGCCAAGGGAAAGAGCTACCGACTCCCAGTGCAGGCCGTTGCAGGGTGCAGGGTGCACGGCGCTGGGTGTCGACTGCTGCACCCTGTCACAACCCCTAAAGCAACCCCCTTGAAGCACGCACGGCTGTTGAGGCGTCACGTCACACACTCATCGAAGGCATGATGGAGGAACAAAACAGGAAATCAAAGCCGTACAGACACAGGCTCGAAGGGAGAAGGGTGCTGGCCAAGCAGGTTATGCTATAGGTACTTCCCTCCGCCCCCCCACCCTCCTTCCTCTCTCCGTTGTGCAGGGTAGCCGCGAGGATAAACATCGTCTTGCAGCGATTCGCGGCGGTGTAAACAAAAGATTGAACTTGTTGTTTGTTTACCCAAGGCTTTTGGGCTTTCCAGAGAGATAGTGGCAGTGTCCACTGGGCATGGGCTGGCTGTATCTGTATCTGTCTCTGTATCTACATCTGTCGGATAAATGTGCGAAATCGAGCACTAAATAAACGGCTAATGAGAGCATTCACTGGAAGATTGTCAGTTGTAAACAAAAGCGGAGAAGAGCTGTGGGAAAGCAGCACCCTGCAGGCACTCTGCACTCCACTCCACTCATTTTTGTATGTATTGATATGCTCCTTCCCCAGGCCTTGGGCGATGTACTCCACCTTCACTCCATTGCAACTGCAACTGCCTCCATCTGCTCCATCAATATAGTTAGCTCTCCTCCCTCCTCCCGCTGCTGCTGCTGCTACTCCTCCTACACATATGACACAAATCTGAGCTCTCAATTCGATAAATCTGGCAGCTCTCTGTCCACACTGGAGATCTCTATCCGGGGTGAGGGGGGCCTGCTGCTTGCTGCCTGCTGCCTATTGTCGTTTGTTTATCCGAGGAAAAAGCTTTTGTGTGGGCGTTGCAGTTTTCATATCTCTTTCATCTTTCATCTTGGATGGGTGATCCCCGCCCCCAGTGGATGCATGGATGGCCCCCACTTTGGTGCGGTTCATTGACTAGACTTATCGCTGTCAGCGTCATGGGTGGGTCTGGGTCTGGGTCTTGGTCTGGGGCGTCGGTGGCCTCTGGGGTCGGGGTCTGCGTCTGAGTCTGCGACTAGGGCAGACACCAGTCCCCCACGCAAATCGTTAGACCAGGGGGGACAGCAGAGAAAGGAGAAGAGAAGCGAAGAGAAGAGAAGAGAAGAGAAAAGAAGGGAGATGGGTTGATGGGTGTCAAACACTTGAGCATTTATCGTTAGATCGGATTCAGCGGAGGAGAGGGCTTGGGAAACGTTTCGACACGATCTCGATCAGCATTATGACAGACCATTTAACATATGGCGACACATCAATTGGAATCTCAGTGCCCCACTCCTACTCTCCCACTCTCCCTCGCTCTCTCTCCGTCTTCCTGTGCATGCCTCCACTGCCTCTTGTGGCATCTCAATTTCATTTCAATTAAGTTCAATTCGAGATGTGGCAAGCTCTGGAGCAGCTACAGTTCGAGAGTCTTGTTGAACGCACGAGTGCCCCGGGCACAATAAGAAGAAGAAGAATCCCAGAGGGAGTTAGAGGGGGGGAGGGTGCTAGAGTGCAGAAGAATGAAGTGCCTCTCGATGCAGCCATTGAACGTGCATCGACATCGGCTGGCATTGGGTTTCTGCCCAGAGTTCGGATCGGTTCTGCTTGGCCCCAGAGCATCGAAGGCATTTGCTAAACAAACAAAAGGCAAACACACACACAGACAGACACACACACACACACACACACACACACACACAGTGCAACTGCAACTGCACCGAGGCATCCACAGCCAAGGGCAATCGCTTGGCCCTTGCTGCTGCTGTTGCACTGTTCCATAAATAGTTGCAACACCGCTGGCTGCTGCCTGGCTGCTGGCTGGCTGCTGGCTGCCCGTGGCATGCTGAAAACTTTCAAACAATTGACGGCATTTGAAGTAGCTGCTGCCCAAGTCCACTTCACTTCTCCAGCCATTCTCCATTCCGCATCTCTTGGCACCTTTCAGCCAGTCTCCTCCCCCCTCCTTTCGGCTGCATTTTTAGCCATCACATCCGACTGCTATATAGGGTATCGCATAGTTGGGATACCACTATATACCACTTGCTGGGCTGGAAGATTTTCTTTCGTTTAGCTGAAGCTGGAAAAATACCCAAAATACATCCATTCGATTTGAGAATTATTTGGTCTTCCATTTAAGGCACACTCTGGCGTGTCCATGGAATTGTTTATGTTGGAATGAGTGAACTCCACGAAGTATACGAATATTGGATGGGGAGCGGTACGTTATCTGGACAGAATCATCGCATAATCCAACACAATTGAGAAGTTCTTGGGGAAACTTTGATCTTTTTCTGAAACGGATTTGACATTCTTTCACTTTTCCATTTCTATTTCTATTTATAATAGACAAAAGCCAAAATGTGTGCCACACCACTACACATGCAGCCATCCATCCATCCATCCATCCTCCGTTCCCTGGCATTTAACCCCTTTCGGAGTTGTTTCCCCCATAGAATATTTGACAGCTCTATGCACTGATTTCCCTAATTGCTATGAAAATTCCATTCCCATTTCCATTTCCATTCCGAGACTCATGCAAACGCCCCCACATTTGTACGTGGAGGGGGCAAAGACAATGACTGATATCGGGAACAGAACAGAACAGAACAGAGCAGAACAGACCGAAAAGGAGAAAGAGAAGAGACGAGACGGAGACAGAGAATATGTGTATTCATTTGGCATAACAATGAATGCTGGCTCTTAATGAGCTTTTAAATGCTAATAATGCTGCATTTATAATTGCCACTAAACAATGCAACTGCAACTGCAACTGCAATTGCAATTGCAGCTTGGAAAATGCGAATGGAAGTGCGGATCAAAATTGGCAGTGACTCAAAACAAGCAATGCGAACATTATTCCTTAAAAAGTATCAATCAATGCATTCGATACTCGGTATCTACCCGGTATACTCTTGCTCGGAGAGCTTATTCTCGTATCGTATTTACAAGAAATCGTACCCGTACTTCCAAGTCGTTTAATAAATACAACTGCAGAGTCTCTGGTTTAATGTTGTGTTTTTTATCTTATCACGTTTGCTTCTGGGCCAAAGGTATGGACATGGGACGGGCATGGGCTCGGTGGCCCGTTCTTGGTCAGGCCCGTCCCCTCCCCCAACGATCGACAGCGGCACAAATGCTCATCGAACACTAACGACATGTCAACTAGGAGTACCGTTAGCTGCGGTCACGTTGCCCGCGCCCCACACTCTGCCCCATGGCCAGTGGCCCAGGGCCGAGCGATCTGCAATTGGGTGCGGCTGCCGCCAGCTAGAAAGCGCGAAAGGAACGCCGCTGCCACCGAGACTGTTCATACTCTTGCAGAACGATACCCTCCTCTGTGCGTGACAAGCAGCCGATCATAATCGGAGTGCCTTTCCGCGAAAGGGTATACAAAATACAAAAAATAAAAGCAAAGTCTACGCCCACCAAAAATGGGCCGTTAGCTTTGAAGCTTACAACTCCAAGACCCAGCCAGAGGTAGTAGAGCTAGAGCTAGAGACAGAGACAGAGCCCAGACTTGAGACTTCAGACCCCGATACACAGACCAAGTACAAGTCCACGTCCACGTCTAAAAGCAAAGCGAAAGCGAAGCCAAAACGTAACGAAATAAAACAAAACAAAAAAGGAAAGGAAGTTCGCGGCGACTTTCCATGCTTTTTTCTTTTTTTGCTTTGATTGGAATCGGTTTGGATTGGACTGGGAAAACGGCTGCAGTAAGTAGCTATTGCCCCTGGAGCTGAAGCTGAAGCTGGAGTGTATCCACGTAGTCTCAGGGAGATTGGACGGAGATCCCGTAGACAAAATCTCTACAGATATATGTATGTACTTAAATGGGAGATCATCGACGGCATCGTTTTCCGCGAGTTCGTTAACTATTTGAGCCTACTGTAAACTGCATTCCCAATTTCCTGGTTTCCCCCCACTGGTGGTTGCTGGTGGTGGCGCCCTTAAAGAGATTTACTCACGTTTCGGGTAGAGGGGTGGACGACATTTTCCTGCCTCAAAGCTGCTGCCGCGGCTGCTGCTGCTGGTGATGTTGTTGTTGTGATTGTTGTTGTTGTTGTTGGTTGGCTGGATGCAACTGCTGCTGGTGGTGGCGGCACTGTTGTTGCCATTGAGGCTGCTAATGGCATTGGCCACCATGCCGCTGCTTCCACCACTGCCGCTGCTGCTGCTGCTGCTGCTGATGACGCCGCCAGAAACCCCACTCAGCGATGGGGGCTGCGTTAAGGGCAGCGGCGGAGGCGGCGGCTGGTGTTTCATTGACGTTGATGACACATTACCGCCGCCAAAGAGGCGACGCTGCTGTAGAAACGCCGTTTTGTCTGGTTTTGTTGCTGCAAATGTTGCAGTTGCAACTTGGTGCTGGTGCTGGTGCAGCCGCTGCTAATGCGCCTTTGATGCTGCCAATAAGCTAAGCGATGATCGTGTCCATTAACTAATTATTTCAACTGTTGAACCGTTATTTACGGTTGCGCTTATCTAGCTCTGTGTTTATCGCTCTCGTAGGTGACGGAATCTGGTGTTAATAGATAGACTGAGAGAGAGAGAGAGAGAGAGTGGTTAAAGAGAGCTCACAATTGCAAAAAAAAAAGGAAAAAAACAACACCAAAGCAATTATTGACTTTTAGGGTTTCAATGCAAGACGGAGGAGAGGGTGGATTAGTAGTACTCCGTTTTATATGTGTTTTTGTGTGTTTCTGCTTGTGTGTGCATATCCTGCTGACACCGTTTCCCACTGATTGAAAACTGCATATTCAATGAGCTAGTGAGAAGAGGGGCTGAAAAACTAACGGTGCTTGCAGGCAGCTGCTGCTGCTGCCTCACCTTGACCTACACGAACACTGGGCCACAGAGAGATGCGCTTGCATTTGAAATGTGCAAGCCAAAGCGAGACAGCTACACTCAACCACACACAAACACACGGACAGCAAATAGAGACAAACACTAGTAATACAAACGGAAAACAAGAAAAATATATTAATTTACGCGCACATTGTTATTAACTATTTCCGTTGCGGTTTCAATTTGCGTTGCGATGGTGCGCCAACAAAAAAAACGAGAGCTACCGACCCGCGGCAAGTTCCAAAGCAGTGTGACCGCAGACTTGTTGATAAAATATACGGTCTGACCGAAACCGACGAAAAAGCGGACTTAACCCACTTAACCCCCCGCTATTTAAACAGGTGAACAACTTGAGCTAAAACGTAAAATTAAACTGTATGATCTAATCCGTGGAAAATATCGGATTGTTTATAAAATAATATTTGAACAAAAAAGGTCAAAGCATAAATCGTAAGTGTGTACGGAATGAAACGTTTTGGTTGTGTTTCAATTGCGTTAGTTCGATTTTCCGAACATTTCAGCCCTGTTCTGCTTATCCTGTGAACTATCACCACTAGTAACAGCAAAAGCTAGTAGATCAAAAATCAAATATTGGCGCGAAAAATTATGGCTGAGGAAAAAGGTGCAAGCATACACAAAATACCTAAGATAAATATTTAAACTAATTTCGTTATTAAATCAACCATTTTAACAATGTGGTTGAATTCTAAAATTAGTTTGGAAACACTCTGCCAAACTCATTAACTCGAGTTTTGCAGTGCAAACGCCAATTCTGAGCTATCAACTATCGATAGGTAGCTCTGGTGTGTAAGCGATAGTCGGTAATCTTTGCGCTACAGCAAGCTGATTGCTACGAAACTGAAGCGGGCGCTTTGAGTTTGCTGTCTGACTAAAGATGCCTGCCATTAAGTGGGCAGTTTCAAAAGGTTTTCAAAGTAAATCGCTTCCAGAGCGATTAAAACCTGAATATAAATTGTTGAAACTAAAGGTTCTCCATACGAAGAGTGCCGGCATTCACTTACCCACACACGTTTTGTGAAGTGTAGCATGGCTCGCGGGGGGAGCAGACTAAAACACAGTCTCCATTCATGGCATGGCCCATAGCAGACGCGTCACTGGCCACAATTCAGTCGAACTCTTACGGCGCTAGCAATCGGACGCGTTTCAAAACTTGCTCTCTGCCATCTGCCTTCTGCCACAGCCAAGCCCAAGTCTGCCCAATCTGCTTCTGCAGAGCCCCCCTCCGTTTCCGTTTCTGCCTCTGTGACTGGCTCTGGAAAGTGTAAGCAACAAATAAAAATTGATTCGAGACGGATTCAAGCTCCCGCTGAAGTTTCATTGGCGATTCCTTTGAAGCAAGGCGCTCTCCTTGCCACTTGCCTCCACCAAAAAAGCCATCATCTCTGTGCCCCGTCTCCGTCTCCGTTCCCGTCCCCGTTCCCGTCCCCGTTCCGTTCCCATTGCGTCAGGGTGTCGCGTGTTTTTGGGGCCTGTCCAGTGCTAATTTTGGGCGCCACAACGCGTAGGCGTAAAGAGAAACTACACGAAAAGAAAATTTATTTGTTTGCATTTTTGTTTCGCTTTTTTTGGTGTGAAGAAATTGAAGCCCGGCAAAGGCAACAGCAGCAGTAAAAGCAAAAGCAAAGGCAAAGGCAAAGGCAGCCGGAGACAATGAAAGCTGATTGAATATTTTATGCAAATTTCCATTGCAGCCACTCCGCGGGAAAACTTACAACAGCAGCAGCACCGAGTCGCTGGGCAGAAAGAGCAAACAGGAAGTCGCAGGAAATCAGGTAATAAGCCCCGTATTCGTATTCGTACTCGTACATATTGTTTATAGAAAACGACGCCCGAGAGGTGTCCCATCCCCATCCCCATCCCATCCGCAAGTGGGAAAGCTGAAGATCAAGGCCAGCCAGTCAGCCAGTCAGCCAGGCAGCGAGGGGAGGCCACTGGCGGAACAAGGCTAAGCTTCTGCTGTTGCTGCTGTTGCTGCTGCCGCGTGTCCTGGTGCTGGGGCTGCCACTTCTGCCACTGCCAAGGTGAAGGTCGTGCTGCAGTTTTTGTTGTTATATAAACAGCCAGCTAGGGGGAGAGAGGGAGTCCAATAGCGACTGGTCTAACCAGCGTCCAACCCCCTGCTGTCAAGGGCTCACACTCACCCACTCACCCACTAACCCAGTGCGCATGTCTCTCCGGGCCCATGGATGTCCTTTGGCCTTGCCCGAAGACGGCCTCCGTCAGGGACATCCTCCGTCGCGTCAGCGGCAGCGTCACCAGGGGGTTATGCGGCTGGGTGGGGGGCATCATTGAACTTGACAGAGGCCGCCAGTGGCAGCAGGCAGCAGGCCGCAGCCTGGTGTGCCTGTTCGCCGCTGCAGAAGCCAGAAGCCACTTTCAATGCGACCACGAAACGGTTAGCGGTAACAAGGTTAGTGGGTTAACCGCTTCGAGTGGAGTGGAGTGGATTGGAGCTGGTGGTCTGGTCTCTCTCTCTCTCTCTCTTTCTCCCCGGTCGCCCCGGTGACGCGTCTCCCATCTGGAGCCGCGGCCCGGATTCAGGCAAGCAAACCCGTTAGCAAGTGCTCTGCGCGCTTCTGATCGGCTTTAACTTTTCTTTGTCCATTAAAAGCCACTTACTCTTGGCCAAGACGACACTCGTCTGTCGATTACTTTCCATGCTAATCAAAATTGAAAACCAAAAACAGAGCCACAGTCAGAGGGGGAGAGAGGGCGGGCACGGGGGTATGCAGAGCCAAACTGAAAGAAATTTGTTTGTTGCGACACGCTTGGACTTTGAAGTTGGCCATGACCATGGCCATGGCCAAGGCGATGCCTGGAAGTGGCACAGCCATGGACCGAGTGAAATTGAGCGAGACGGCGGCCGCTTGGCTGTCGCGGAGATGGATCGCATTAGGACCGAACCGATTTAATAGCCAGGCAGTCGGTGGAGTGCATGAAAGACATGCAACACAATATCGGACGAGACGAGACTCTGGATAGGGACAGGCATGGGGGCATTATCCCCATTTAATGCGATCCGAATAAGAAGGAATCGGTTTCAAGGAATGGGATTCTGTGTATTCAGAAATCATTCCTATGGATATTGTATGTTGCAGTGATCGGATCTTAATGGTTCTGCTTGTCGGAAAAAAACAAGGGGCTTACCTTTAAAAATGAAGGCACTGATGGGATTCCAATGAAATAAGCCGGGGATCGTAGGAGGTTTATTTTTTATAATAAAATGGCGGGCTTAAGACACCTTTCCGCTCAAAATATATTTGAATTTGATTTTTATTTTTGATTTTTGATTATAAAATCAGAAATAATGAATGATTTTTATTTCTGATTTGTAATATAAAAGTTATTTCGGCCTTGATTTATAATTAATATTAATATTCATAATTCTTATTATTTAATAAACGATTAGTTTCCAAATTCATTTATATAGAATGGTGGTTGGTGGATTAATGAGCAATTCAGTTGAGAATAAAATTAAATGCCAATAAATTGAATGAAAGTGAGAAATGGGAACAGCCTTAATCGGTATTCAGTCCCCGATTAACGATCGCCCCCTGAGTAGGTCACACAGGCCCAATCCAAACCTCACACATGACTCACGCCCTGGCACTGGGGAATCTTTCTTCCTCGAAATTCCCATATCCATTCCCATTTCCATTTGCATTCCTCCAAACATCTCGACTCGAACAAAAATTAAAAATATTGTACAAGAGGTTCGATGACTCGCGCGTGAATCGCATTTTAAAGCCGCATTTCACACTTGGCTGACGGACAGGCCAACATACGGACACGGACAGACAGACGGGCAGACGGGCAGACTGGCAGACGGGCAGGCTCAAGAAACGAATGAACTCTAAGAGCCAGCCCAGCCCCACACGAACCCACGAGATGCGATCCGATGCGATCCGATCCGATGCGATCCGATGCGATCCGATAATTGCATACAGAGAAACACAAGAAAAACGAACAAACACAGAAAACAAGTAAAACTCTCGAAAATACAAAACAAAAACGAGAAAGAAAGGGGCCCACCCGAAGCCATGATACCCTGGCAAATCACAGCTGAATGATATGGTAGTTCCCATTTGCCTTTCAGAGATCTGATCCTACGAACAGTACAGCTCAGAGGAGGGACTTGGAAGTGTTTATCTGTAAAAGTTCGAGTACCTAAATATGTTTACTTAGCAATAATCGTTGGGTGGGGTGAAGGCCTCTCTCTCCCTGCTTTCCACGCAGCTCGTTACAATCGTAATGCCCTCTTTGAAATACTCTTACAAGCCCGGATGGGTGGGGGGCCAAGACGAAGTCAAAGCCCCGCACTCGAAAGTTTTTTGAGACAAGTTAAATGAAAACCAAAACAAACTCATTAACTGCTGGTGTGGCAGAGAGGGGGAGGGTGGGGAGGGGAAAGGGGAGCATTTGAAAAACTGAAAACTGAAAATAAACGGAAAATTACCGAGCAGCAACAATAGCTGGGGGTGGGATAGAGATAGAGATAGAGAGATAGATATAGCGCTGTTGTTGGAGCTGCCGCAGACTCTAATTTTCACTTTCACTGGAGTGTAGGGGCCAGGGGCAGAGGTTGCGCTCTGATAAACCACCACACCCCCCGCCCAGAGAGAGGCAGGCAAACGCGGAATAATGCTCGTTGCTCTTTACTGTTCTAAAACGGTTACAATTCGCTTGAGATGACCCCAAAACGGGGAGATCGAGGCCGGGTCACGTGCCGGGTCCATCTAGAGTCCGGCATTCTGCCGTATCCAGGGCCCCAGCACAGAGATGCGCTCGTAGCCGTCGGGACGGGCTCGCCCACAGCCGCCCAGCACAAAGCTGGCCACGCCCACCAGGTTGCCGCCGTAGGTGGCAGGGCCGCCGGAGTCGCCGTGGCAGGCCCCCTTCTTGACCGCGTGCAGCAGGCACATGGTCGTGTCGGGCAGCCTGCGGAAGTACTTCGCCTTGCAGGTGTCGCGGGCGAGGGCGCGCACCTGGACATAGAGGAGCTCATCGGAAACGGGTCCGTTCTGGAAGATGGCCCCCCACCCGGAGATGTTGACAACGGCATTGTTGGGCGGATCACTGGTCGCCAGGGGGACGGCCTTTATATCGGAGCTGAACTGGAGGGGGGACGCCAGGCGGAGTACGGCCACATCGTGGCCCGAGCCGCCGAACTGGGGATGCACCATCACCTGGGCCACATTCACAAGGACTCCGCCGCCGGAGAGGCGCAGACTGCCCGCCCGAATGCTTAGCTGGGAGGCGGGAGCTCTGCAAGAGAGGAGGTGGGATCAGTGGGAGAGTCGGAAAACCCGTAAAACCCGGAAAGTAGTTGTTCCCTCACACATTGCTCCCCGACTTGACGCAGTGGGCGGCCGTCAGGACGTAGCTGGCCGACAGGATGGAGCCGCCGCAGATGAACCGATTGTTGTGCCGCAGCGAGATCTGGTGGGGGAACTGCCCCGCAGCGGCCCGCGTGCCGCCCACGATCCGGGGCGAGGCGCCATCGTCCAGCTCCTGGCCGCGGATGCCGCCGCCGATGCAGGCCATCAGGAGGAGAAATGCTAGGCTTCGTATAGACATGTCCGGTTCTTCTTCGATTGGGTTGTGGCTGGATCGAGGCTGGGATCCGTTTATTTATGACAGGGGGGCCCTGTGGCCCTGTCCCTCATCATCATCATCAGTGTCTGACAGTCAAGTCGCTATCGAGCTCCGACTTGGCTCTGGGTTCTAATGTCTGTTTCAATTAGGGCGACTGCCTCAATTAGGGTGCCGTAATAGGAGGGTGGTGACCTCAGCCAAGGCCCTCTGGAAAGACTACTCGTGCTCCGCGAATTATCTTGGACGGAACTAACTTTCAATGGGATCGCAGAATGACAGAAAGATGGCTTAGGTTTGCCAATAACTTACTAACCGCATTCCAATCTTTTAATGGTCGATCCCTGAAAGGGTTAGATAACGAAACGAGCCGTGCCATAAATCGAGCCATAAACATTTTATAGGGAATTAGAGCGGCGCGCCCAGTCCAGTGGCAATCGCCTCCTTATCCTTATCGCCATCGAAAAATTGAGTCACCCCCAAATGACGTCCATTAGCACCGACCATTAACAAACGACAGCGCCCATTGGGTGGGCCACAGGGGCCAAGAGGTAGTATATAATATTGTTGAGGATCTAGGGATCTAGGGATCTAGGGATCTAGGCGATCTGCTGCTGCAGCCACTCAGAGAAGCTGGACACCCGCACGAACACGTCCGGGTAGCGGGCCCCGCAGGCACCCACCACAAAGTTGGTCAAGCCCATGAGCTTGCCGTTGTAGACGGCTCCACTGCCCCCGTCGCCGTGGCAGGTGCCCTGCTTGAGCTCGTGGGCCAGGCAGAAGCTGGTCTTGTCGTGGTCGCTGTAGGCGTCCTGGCAGACCGCCTCCTCGGCAACGGTGAGCGAGAGCTCGCGGATCTTGTAGGAGTTGCTGCCCTCCACAGTGCGTCCCCAGCCGGCCACGGTGATGACGGAGCCCTGCGCGGGCAGATCCTCATCGCCGCTGGCAATCTCCACGGCCTGGATGCGGTCGGTAAAGGCCAGAGCGGAGGTGAGGGTGATCACGGCCACGTTGTTCTGCAGCTGGTAGTAGTCCGGGTGCACCGTGACCGATTCGACGTACGCAATGCGTCCACCGGCATACTGATTGGTGCTGCCCACGCGGCACGTCAGGCGGCTAGGATCGATCCTGGATGGGATGGGATCGAATGGAATGGGCAGAGTTTTTAGAGGAGGTTCAGCTCTGTCCCTCCTGGGGGTGGGGGGGGGGCACTTACAGCTTTCCATCGCGGTGCAGGCAGTGGGCGGTGGTCACCAGCTTGGTCGGGGACACGATGCTGGCGCCGCACACATGCGCATTGTCCACCCGCAGAGAGGCGGCATAGGGAGTGTCTGTGGGGCCGGCCTCGTCTCCGCCCAGGATGCGGCCCTTGAGGCCTGCCTGGCAGCCGCCTAGGAGTGCAGAAAGGCAGAGCAGAACTGCCACAAGGCCACTTGATTGGATCATCTCTCGCTCTCTCTCTCTCTCTCTAAAGTTCTCTTTCAATTGGGGGGTGGCTGGGTGCTTCCTCTGCCGCCGACGGTTGGAATTGAAATGCGTAGCGCAAAGGCGGCCAGTTTAAGTGGACAACACCATGCAGAACCCCCGCCCCGTCTGAAAGCAGCTCCCCCCTTAGCTGGTCTTATCTGGGGCTTGGACGTCGGAATAAATCTAATCTTATCGCGGCCTTTTGCAAGCTAAATTGGACGTTAGGCGATGTTATTTCCCCCAATCAATTCGCACACAGCAATACACACTCCTAATGCCGATTCGATTGCATTGGCAGAGGCGGAGTCCACTCCCCCCTTCGCACTCCCCAAGGAGGGGCAGATCTTTGACCATCACAAGACAGTGGATCCGAAAAAGATAGGAAGATGAGTAAGCCCTGAGTCAGGCAGCTGCGACAAAGGGAACTTGACTTTCGAGTGGGGCGGAAAAAAACCCCTGCAATAATCCACACAATCGAGAACATTTGGAAGGAGACAGACCCACAGCCAAACTGCAGAACCAGTGTAAAAATCTATACACCATAGGAGATCCTCAAATATTGATGGGAGAAAGAAGTTCTCGGTTGATCATAATTGGCCAAGGAAATTCCTTGCATTTACTCGACGTAAATTGCTTCTACAAATATTAATACAATATTCCAAAGGTCTTTAAGAACAACTGCCTTTTAGGGTGCAGAAACTTCTACCATAAGTGTTTAATCTACTGCCTATAATGATCCTCCCTCTTATCGAATTAGGAACAGAAAAGAACTGAAGACGGAAAGGTTTTCCTAGAAACAAATTCCACATTTAGCTATACAGAAATCGATACTGGGGTTTTCCTTAGATCTCTATCAATACTGATCTCGATAAGAAGGTTTTATTGGCGATTAACGAAATCCAGCTATAAATATTTCCCCCACTCTCAGAAGATCTGCGATTATTTCAGGCCAAATATGACGATTCCAAACTCAAGAGGTTTCCGTAGATCTCTATCACTGTCGAGTCGATAAGGAAATCAGAGAGCATAGAATAATGGAATAATAATTCGCCGATTTTCTATACAAAAGAATTGGCGGGTGATATTGATCTCATATAATTGTGAACCGATAAGGAACATTTGTTTATAGTTTCCCACTTGACCTGGAACAGGAATAGCTTCTGGCTATCTCTGCGTTTAGTCCAATAAAATGGGATTTTTCTGGATCCCCATCAATCAAGAGTAAGTCGATAAGGAAACAGATTATAGATTACGGATTACAGGCCTCTCTAAGTCCCAACATTGATTAATCCCTAAGTATACCAGTGGATCCTTCAAGGTTACACAGCCTTCAGTAATGGAACCTTTGCTCTGGGAAATGTTTTGCAGCCAATCGTGCCGTAAAGACGCCACAAAATGAGACGGCTATCAGGCGAAATTTATGGCCGCCACTATAATATTATAGCCCATAGTTTCTCTCTACTTCTTGGAAGCCCCCATAAACCCGGGTCTGGGACTGCTCCGAATTTTGGATTAGCCATGGAAACACATTTTGTTGTTGTTTAAAGGGAAACACACTTTATGCACATGAAAAAAAAATGTTGAAAAAAAAAACGCACGTTCATCCTGTGGCCTCCTCCTGCAGACAGACTACTGAGCATTGGCCGCGATCCAATCCAGATAGTAGTAGATGCGAGAGGCCACGTCCGGGTAGGCGCTGCCGCAGTCCGAGAACTGGAAGCTGGTGATGCCCTGGAGCACCTTGTTGTCATCAACGACAGCGGCGCCGGCATCACCGCGGCAGATGCCCTCCTTCTCGGCACTGGACAGGCACAGGCAGGACTCGTAGCCATAGCCGGCGGCCAGCTCGCAGTAGGGAGAGCTCACCGTATTGTAGTTGGCCTTCTGCAGCTTGTAGGGGGTCGAGCCGTCAGAGACCTCGCCCCAGCCAGCCACATAGACGGGGGTTCCGTTGGGCAGCTCCGTGGACTCCTCCTCATCCTCCACCTTGGTGGGCAGGGCAGCGGCCGCAATGCGCTCGGTGAACACCAGCGGCTCACTCAGCGTGATGATGGCCAGATCGTGCAGGAAGTTCCCATAAGAGGGGTGAATGAGGACGCTCTTCACATTCGCGATCTGCCCACCGGCATACTGGTTGATGCTGCCCACGCGCACTCCCAAGGTGCTGGCAGCCACCCTGCAGAAGAAATTGATTCGAATCAGGGTCACCAAGTGGGTTGGGTCGGGGTCACCGGTCAATACTCACGGTGTTGTGCCCATATCGGACACGCAATGGGCGGCGGTCAGCAGTTGGGTGTTGGAGATGATGCAGGCCATGCAGGTGTGGGCCTTGTTGTGGCGCAGGGAGGCCGACCAGGGATAATCGGTGGCGGTGGCATCTTGTCCGCCCAGAATGCGACCCTCGGGCGAGGCCAGAGCCACCGAGAGGAGCAGGGACAGAGCGAGCAGTGCGAGCGCGAGACGTGGAACAGCCATGACGTTGGAATAACAACTGATTCCAAATGGCCAATCGATGGCCACTCCACGGCCAGCCCCAGCCCCAGCTTTCCCGCTGTCCCGACCTGGCCCGACTCTTCAGCTAATCTTGAGCACAAACAATGATAAGCGTCGGAGCGATTTACGAGCCGTCCCGCACTCGATAAGATTCGGTTATGGGTAAACCGATCCCCGGCACCATAAATGCCTCTATAAAGGGGTCCAGACCAGAGCGCGGACCTCTCAGTTCTCTTCAAAGCCAGCATGCATTCAGTTCAGACACTCCTCGTCCTTCTCCTGGCAGTGGCCATGGGCGTGCAGGCCTCCCGGCTGCCCGCGGATGTCGGCTCCCATCCATATGCCATCTCCCTGCAGCGGAATGGAGTCCATATCGCTGGCGGAGCGCTGATCAGCCAGCGATGGGCTCTGACCGCCGCCCACTGTGTGACCGTGGGTGGGGGTCAGGACAGGTACAGCCGCGCCCGCAGAAGAACTCAGTCGATTCACCCACTAATCGCTGCCCCCAATCTTCCCGTAGCTATCCCGCCCGCACATTCCTCGTCCGCGCTGGCAGTATTCAGCGCCTGGCTGGGGGCCAGCTGGTGGCCCTCTCCCGGATCGTGGTGCACAGCGGCTACTCCAGCGACGGCGCAGGGGCCAATGACCTGGCCCTCCTGGAGCTGGCCACCCCCTTGACCCTCAACGCCAACACCCAGCCCATTGAGCTGGCCAGCGACCGTCCTTCCGTGGGCTCCCAGATCACCTTCGCCGGCTGGGGATCGTCACAGCCCGACGGGGCGCTCAGCCACCGCCTGCAGGTGGCCACCAGGCAGTCGATCAGTGCCGCTGCGTGCCAGGAGTCGTTGTTCCTCAGTCAGGAGGATCTTCTCTGCCTGGTACCCGAAGCGGATGACGTGGAGTCCTCTGGTCTCTGCTCCGGTGACGCCGGCTCCCCGGCTATCTACAACCAGCAATTGGTGGCCATTGCCGCCTTCTTTGTCAGCGGCTGCGGCACCGAGCAGCCCGATGGCTATGTGGATGTCACCCAACACCTCGACTGGATAGCCGAGAACACTGCTTGAATAAAACCAAACGAAAATTCTCTAAACTGTGAGCTAAATCATGGCTAAAGTCTTCCCCAAAAAGAACCGGTCTAGGGATCCATTGCCTGAATCTGGCTTTAAGCCTTCTCTCTAATAGTTATAGTGAACTTTATTTCGAAAGGTTTTAGGGGTAGTTTCAGGAAGTGGCAGCTGCATTCCCTGAAAAGATATAGTTTGATCAGTCTTGAAAGAATCATTATTCAGCAAACACCTTAGACTTAAACTTCTTTGATCTAAACAGAGATTTGGATATGTGTTCTTTTATATTCCACTGGTTAACAAAATTTGAAAAAATGTATTTTGTGGCCTCTTTTTCTCATAGAATTGGTGCTCCACATTTTTATATGATTTATTTTTTTTTGTATGGTTAGCGTATTTTTGAAGAATAAGAATGGTAAATTTTATTGAATGGTACTTCTTAAATAAGTATTTTCAAAAAAACGTTGGAAGTACAAAGATTTTAGTATTTCGAGGGTTGCTCAAACGCGATCAATATTTCGATACAAAAAATACCGCAAGCAATTACTATATTAAGGGCCGATATCTCGACTTCGGGTTAACATGAATCAGAACGTTAAGGTGGCCGATAACAAAAATTTGATCTCTCAAGGGGTCATGTCTGGGTTAACTTCCAACCGGCGGCTGGGCTCCGGGTTACTTCCAACCGGCGGTTGGCTGACCGATTGAAAATTTGACAGCTGAAAATATTGACAGCTGATTCCCTCAGTGTTTTTCAGTGGCGAATTGTTCCATTTAGTGCAGAAAATTTTTCGGCAAGCCGATTCCCCGCTTCCGTTTTCTTTTTTCATGCTATGTCATCACTCTTCTTATTTTCTATATCTTTGAAGCTCTCAACGAGATCAACGAGGATATTCTGCTCCTGGGAAAATTTTTCCCTCGAACTTTATCTGAAGACATTTTTGCAAATTACGAACGAAAGTAAATCATTGTGTTCACAGAAGCATTCTTGTGTTCTGCGCTATGCAGAAATTTTGTGCGCCTTACAGCACTTTTTTCGTTCTGGTTGTCAAACGGATTTCGAGAGAACGAATTGGTTTACCGACCAGTTTATCAGGTGGTCAACTTCATCCTCAATTTCCAAAACCGGCACCGTAACCTGAAGTCGAGATACCGGCCCTAAATATATTATATTTGAGTGCTTACAATTTTGAAAACGAAATGCATAAGCTACAAAGCATTCATAGGCTTTTTAGAATTTCAAACAGAATGTAGCATACTCAAGTTACGTGGAAAACCTCAAGCTTACGTCAGAGAAAAACATTAAAAAAATCAAGTTTAATGAATCATTTTTGGAGCCAGAAATCTATCAGAAAATGTTGGTCTGATGTTCGGATTTCATTTGACTGTAGACTGGTGTTATAACCAATTGTATTTGAATGTGCTTCTATGCTTTGGTTTTGTCATAATCAAAACCACGTGGAACCATGGATCTGCCAGGGTAACTGAACCTTCGATACTGCATGTTAGTCTTCCCGTTGTTTCTGCTTAATGAACAGAGTTCCTATCACACAATCTAATCTAATAATCGCATATGTAGTGTGTACGTAATATTGAAGTTTTCTCTGAATGGTTGTACCCTACCTTGGCAATAAGCCTTTTGCCTTTTTCCTTTTTCTTTACGGCCCTTGCTGCTTGGGCTATATTTTATAATGTAATCCAAGTGTCATTCACTAAAGAATATATCATAGAAATAATCATATGTTCTGGAATGGTTAAGACACCGATTGGACCAAGGTCCAAAAGTCATTTCCCAATATACGAATGGGTATATAAAAAATAGATAGATAACCAATTTTGTTGCCTGTTGGAAACATCCGATGGACCGACCAAGTGGTTGTAAGTGGCATTCCCCTATCACATAATCCCTGTGGAAGAACTGAGCTTTTCTCTTGGATTGATTGCTTCCCACGGCCGTTTCTATCCCGAAGATACCATTGAGACACGCATTTCTTGCTTGAATATGAAATTTGGATTTTTCGAAATTTATTGGATATGCTCCTGGATCCAATCATAGTTGGAGGCAATGCTGATGAAGCGCTCTGGGAGCATGCCACCGCAGTCGCCCAGCATCTCGCCGCCCAGACCCACCAGCTGCTGCTGGTAGACGGCAGGACCGCCCATGTCGCCTCTGCAGATGCCGTTGCGACGCTCATGGCCCAGGCAGAGCACTTGGTCGTTGTCCAGGGGCTGCTCCTCGCTCTTGCTCAAGCGGCACTCGCGGGCGGCCACTACCTCAGCCTGGCCGATCTGCAGGGTGCGGTGCATGTTGACCTCCGATTCGCTTGTGCGGCCGAAGCCAGAGATCTCCACCTGGGCGCCCACTGGGGGGTTTTCGCGGGCCAGGGGCACGGGACTCACGTACTCATCGAAGACAATGGCCTCCTTGAGGCGGAGCAGGGCCAGGCCGGTCTTGAGGGTGTTGTAGTTGGGGTTGATGGTGATTTCCTCAACGCGAATATCCTTGCCGCCGGTGTAGAGATCCGTGGATCCAAAGGTGATGCCAAAGAGGTTAGCGGACCAACTGAAAGTAAAGAATGAGTGAGCCTCTTGTGCGGCGAATAGGCCCAGGTCCTTCCCCTCCCACTTACGGCGTGTTCTTGCCTTCGGAGCAGACACAGGTGAGGGCCGTCAGGGCATAGCGCTCGGCGATGATCACGGCACCGCAGTTGTAGCTGCCACCGATGGAGAGGGCTGCCTGGTAGGGCAGCTGACCGAGGACAGCGTCCTCGCCACCGGCCACACGAGCCTGGGGTAGGGCCTGGCTCAGGCAGCAGGCCAGCAGGATGAGTCCAGCGGATAGGGTGAGCTTCATGGTTCGTTCTTCTTCTGGTCAAGAGATGGCGTGAGATGGTGCTGGCTCTCGGCTTTTATAGGCGCCCTGCCTGGAGGTTGGAGTATCTTATCGGGGCCCATGGAGCAGATAGGGTATAGATAGTGTCATCCGGTGGCAGCCGCCGAGCTGATTAGACAAGCCGAAGAAGCCTTCGGGTGGGGCATGGGGTATCTGTACTGATCTATTTCTGGGAACTCGCTAGGCCAGGCCAGGCCAAGCCTCTGTGGTCTCTGCGGTCTCTGCGGTCTGGTATCAACGAACTCTGATCGCCGATCGCTGATCGCTGACCAACCTGCCAGTCTGCCAGCCTGCCAGCCTGCCAGGGGAACACGTTTCAGTGTCAGAGAGTCAGAGTCAGAGCCACAGCCACCGCCACCGCCACAGCCGCCAAGAGAGAGAGAGGCCAATGATCGCGTCTGGTGGCACGTAGCCCATTCGATTAGGCCTCAGCCGCACAACCTGTTGCTGCCTGCTGTCCATCTCCTCATCTCATCCTCATCCTCATCCGCCAGAAACCCATCTGTCCACAATGTTTCTTTCATGGTCTTTAAATGGTCTGCCTGGCGGGCAGCTTTGTGCATTCGCAGACTCGCCGTCGCCCCAACATGATCTTGCGAAATAGCGCCGCTGGCCAGCTGCTGCAGCTGTTCGCCCTCATCGTCATCCATGCCTCCTGCCACACCCTGATCAGCGCCAAGACGGTCAACCCTGGCGGCGGAGAGCTCCAGCAGCAGCCGCAGATCCAGGGTCTGCCCGAGCCGAGGGCCTACATGCCGGATTCCCAGAACCTGGACTTTGTCTACCACGATCACGAGGAGCTCACGCGCTTCCTGAGGTAAGTCGTCGCCTCGCCCCCAGCTCCAGTTGGATGCCATGCCATGCCATGCCATGCCATGCCATTGATATCCTACCCCTCTCGACAGAGCCACCAGTGCCAGGTATCCCAATCTGACGGCCCTCTACTCCATTGGCAAGTCCATTCAGGGCCGTGATCTGTGGGTGATGGTGGTAAGCTCCTCGCCGTACGAGCACATGATCGGCAAGCCGGACGTCAAGTACGTGGGCAACATCCACGGCAACGAGCCCGTCGGCCGGGAGATGCTGCTGCACCTCATCCAGTACTTCGTGACCAGCTACAGCTCGGACCAGTATGTCAAGTGGCTGTTGGACAACACTCGGATCCACATTCTGCCCACCATGAATCCGGATGGCTATGCGGTGTCCAAGGAGGGCACCTGCGATGGGGGTCAGGGCAGGTAAGAGGCTCATTGCAAGTCCCCCCCCCCCGAAAGGCACCTTTCTCATGGATATTCCGCAGATACAATGCTCGCGGCTTCGACTTGAACCGCAACTTTCCGGACTACTTCAAGCAGAACAACAAGCGCGGGCAGCCGGAGACGGATGCGGTCAAGGACTGGATATCCAAGATACAGTTCGTGCTGAGCGGCAGCCTCCATGGGGGTGCATTGGTGGCCAGCTACCCCTACGACAATACGCCAAACTCCAGTAAGTAGTCCAAGGAGTATGCCCCTAGCCATAGCCCCAGATATACCCTAGCAGATGTGTCCTACAAGCTATTATGATGTATATTCTTGATCTCAATTCCTGTCCGCTGTGTCCGCTTTGTCGCTTGTGCAAACCAACTAAAGGATATTATTTTTCCAAGTTTAAGTCTTCTGCCAAACACCAAACAATTGCCAAGATGTTGCACGAGGCACCAAAAAGCTGTTCCTTCAATTCCCTCTTCACCTATGCCTCGTCATGGCCCAAGCAGCTGAGTCGGTCCCCAAAATCCAATAACAAAGTACACAGTAGCTCGGCAGACTTGCTTTGCGGTCCCACGAATTCAAAGGGAGAATGGAACGTGTTCCCGATGCAATATCTTGGTATTGTATGGTCTTTGGTTCGGATCATTGTCTATATATAATACTAGCAGAACCGCGCGCTTCGCTGCTCGAATAGGCGTTCAAACACATATTTTTGGCCAAAATAGGAGATTCTTTTGACTCATTTTTAATTTTTGAGGAACCTATTTATGGAAAAGTAAACAATTTTTTTTATAAAAACCAAGCCACATATTCTGGCTATAATTTAAAAAAACCGCGTGCAATTCGGTGCACGCGTGGCGGAGTTAGCCCCATACACAGAAATAGTTTTCAACAAATTCATAGTATAGATGTATGATGTACGTATGTTTAATCTGCCAGGGTGTCGAAAGCACATGCACTGTCTCGCTATAGAGATCAGATTTATAAAGCTGACTTTGTACTTTAATGCTTGCCTTCGCACCAATATGGCTGCTCAAAGGGATCTGCCGTTCGTCCGCCCTGTGCGCGAGTGAGTACACAGACCGCTGCCTGGGCGATCCATCTAACCGCGCATGCGCCCTCTTCTCTTCTCTTTCCCTCCCACATGTCCTCTGGGCGCAGTGTTCCAGACCTATTCGGCGGCCCCCTCGCTGACACCCGACGACGATGTGCTGAAGCATCTGGCGCTGGTCTATGCCCGGAACCATGCCAAGATGTCCCGTGGAGTGGCCTGCAAATCGGCCACGCCGGCCTTCGAGAACGGCATCACCAATGGAGCCGCCTGGTATCCCCTGACGGGGGGCATGCAGGACTACAACTACGTGTGGTATGGCTGCATGGAGATCACGCTGGAGATCTCCTGCTGCAAGTTCCCGCCCGCCTACGAGCTCAAGAAGTACTGGGAGGACAATCAGCTGGTACGTGTTCGGGTGGCTTTTCTTCGTTCGATTCTTACTGGAACCATTCTGTAGTCCCTCATCAAATTCCTGGCCGAGGCGCATCGTGGTGTCCAGGGCTTCGTCTTCGATCCGGCGGGCATGCCCATTGAGCGGGCCTCCATCAAGATCAAGGGACGCGACGTTGGCTTCCAGACCACCAAATACGGCGAGTTCTGGCGCATTCTCCTGCCCGGCTACTACAAGGCGGAGGTGAGATCCGAATCCTTCCGGCCATCACCCACTGATTATGATGTCCATTCCTAACAGGTCTTTGCTGAGGGCTACGCCCCCCGCGAGGTGGAGTTCGTCATTGTGGAACAGCATCCCACGCTGCTGAATGTGACGCTGCAGTCCTCGAAGGTAGGTCTCTTAACCATTTCCCAACCAACTAATTTCCTGGTGCTGGCTAACCGTTGACCTCTAACCCAAGCCGTACCTGGTGGCATCCTCAGTTGCCTCCAGCGTCGCCACAGCCAAGACGCGTCGGGTGAGCGACAAGCTGCAGTTGTCCACTGACTAGAGCGGAACGGAACCCCGAGCTTGAGCCGAGCTTCCGGCGTGAATGGCTGGCGTGTAAATACAGTCGGAAGTGCTTTAGTCTTAAGGTGTGCTAATACTACTAGAACAACACTAACCCGATATGACTTCCGATAGTCCTCATCCTCCCCTACTCGTAGATTTACTTGCTTATTTCTACTTGTATCCTTCGATTCCTGCTCCAATAATGGTCCATCTAGTTCCCCCATGGGTTTCTCCTTCATCTAAGTTTCAATCCATCCCTTCTTTCCCTTCCACATACCTCCAGTTCTTGCCCAAGTTCTTCCATTCCTGCCACTCCTTCAATTCTCCCGATAGTTCCCCCTCCTGCTCCTCCCAAGTAGTTTGTCGATGGGAAAACTATGTTTAAATTGTAAGCGTTATTCTGGTGTAAGGAGACCCATCCATCATACGCCTAAGTGTTGCTTGTTACTGGTATTGTGTGTGTAAAAAACAGAATCTTGGCCAAAAGTGGACAATAAACGTACTATCTCGAAGCTACTACTATTTTCCCCTTCCTCCCATTTCGATTACACAGCGCCTTGAGGGCATCGGCGGTGCCATGGTCTCCATTGGCGTCTCTCCGGGCAGCATGTACCGGCCCCTGCCGCAGCCGCAGCACTACAGGCCCCAAATGCCGCCGTATGCGGCAGCCGCCACCAGCGACAACGGGATCTTCTCGACCATCAGCAATGGCCTGAATAGCCTCTACTCGAACATATTCGGTTGATGGGCAGGGCAGGGCAGCGGAAGCGGAAGCGGCAGCATCTGCAATAGTCTATAAGGATTTTTTGTTTTACCTTTAGCCCTAAGATTGCGACTACTTACGGTCGTCGTACTATTTATTGTGAGCGAAAACAGAGGGACTACAATAAAGCGTTCTCCCAGTGCAATCCATCATAACAGCAACAGAGTTTTCCTTCATGAGTTTAGGATTCGTATGGAAATGAAAGACGAAATAGTAGTCCGAGTGTAATCTATCAACATTCACCATAATATTCAGCATAATATTCCCTCACTCTGGAAGCAAAGCTTCAACAAAATTTAGTCCGGTTTTGTAATCAAACTCAAACATTTTCCCGAACAAAAATATTAAAAAAATCCCTTCGATTCGAAAAACCAATCAAGTAACTCGTACGGACCAAGAGCCCAGAGGGACCCAGAGGAGTGCAGGAGATGAACACCTATCCAGCCACTGACACCCAAGTCATGGGCCTAGGAGGCAGCAGGTTTGAGTTTCGGGTGAGTGCACACCAGCCATCTGGGATCTGGAATCTGGAATCCATCGCTAATTGAGTGGTGGTCCAAGCAGTTCTCCGATCCGGACTCCATTGCGAATGCCGTGAAGCGCCACAACGAACAGCGGGCGGCCGAGTTGGCCGAGAGGAGTCGCCTCCGGGGTGACTGCGCTCGCCTGAACGCTCCGATCTTCTGCAAGGTGCGTCATTCCGGCCACGATGTCCTCAGCATGTTCACGTCGCGGGACACGGACGTGGAGACACAGTTCTCGCTGAACTCTTCCGCTGACGAGGAGCCAGACGAGAGGCACCAGCAGCTGGCGGTCCAGTTCGGGGAGGGTCCCAGCTACGACGACACCAGCGAGACCCAGTTCTTTTCGGCCGAGGGGGTGGACGGGGACGACGATCAGTTTGGGGAGCAAACGCGTCTCTGCGGAGGATGCGACTTCAATCCCCTTCGCCATGCCCAGGCCCATGCTGCTTCCAGG
Organism: Drosophila helvetica; assembly: GCA_963969585.1. NCBI lineage: Eukaryota > Metazoa > Arthropoda > Insecta > Diptera > Drosophilidae > Drosophila > Drosophila helvetica. The sequence goes on along the minus strand of OZ018401.1, from coordinate 14,666,493 downwards.
CTGAAGAAGAAGCCCGAGATCAGGAAGTGTCCCCACACCCGGGACACCAGCGCGCCGAGCAGCGAGCGCTTGGAGGCCCTGCACCGGGAGGTGTGCGACGAGTTGGAGTCTCTGAAATCCCTGGCCTCTTTCAGAGAGCCCGAGGCCCAGGCCAAGTTGATGTTCGTCAAGCCGCCCCCACTAGCCTACAATCAGCCGTGCACGCGTCGGCTGAAGGTGCAGAAGAGCGGCCCGGAGCAGCCAGCGTCCAAGCCAAAGGTGCCGCCCAGGGTCAAGAGGTGGGTGCTGATGCTGCCGTCCAAGCAGAAGAAGACTACGGCAAAGTCCCCGGTCGGTGCCGACGATCTGCTGCAGCGCCTCAAGGGCTCTATGCAAGCGAGCACCGATAGCCCTGCTGCCCATGACGGCCATGACGGCCATGACGGCCATGATGGCCATGATGGCCCTGCTGGCCATGCTGGCCATGGGGATGGCGGCGGCAAGAAGCTGCTTATCCAAAAGGCCATCACAGTGCAGTTCAGGGAGCCGGTGGCCAGCTTCGTGGACCTGATACCCTCGGCAATGATGTCGCAGGCCATCGAGGTGAACGTCTGCCAGGCGGTGAACACCAGCAACTGTGCTGCCAGCCAGTTCATGAACCAGCACCGCAGCCTGGAGCCGGAGCCGACGTTGCCCTTCTTTCGCGAGGACAGCGACCTCGATTACGAGTACAGCGACCGGAAGGGCTACCTCTGCCAGCTGGAGAGCCGTCCCAGCTACAACACCAGTCAAACGGAGGTGAAGCCCCTGGTGGAGGAGCGACAGAACAAGCCCATCTTCTTTGAGATGGAACGCTCGCCGCACCGTCTGAGTCTGCTGCGCAGCCTGAGTCCGCTGCAATACACCTCCCAGCGGTCGGAGGAGACTCAGCGTGGCCAGACGTCCCAGACCACGCTGGAAAGTCCAAGCCGGCGCCAGGTGCTGCCGCGTCCAAAATGCCTAAAACGGCAGCTCAAGAAAAGCCCCAAGATGGCCCACAAAATGTGCTCGGCTCGACGTCGTCCCGTGTCCGGAACGGACGAGAAAGACGATGAGGATGATGACGAGCTTCCGGCTCCAGCTCTGGCCCACTCTCGTCAGCCCGGAGGCGGCGACAAGCCGAATCTCCGCCGCCAGCCCGGAGTCCAGGACAGGGCCACCCTCGCACGCGACAAGCCGAACCTCTCGATCACTATACCGACGACAGACGCTACCCCAGGCTCTGCCGCTGCCCCTGACTCTGCCCCGCAGCCGAGCACAACCGCAGCCTCAACGCCGACGAAGCGTCGGAAGATCCGACCGGTGGTGTACAGCCAGTCCCTGGAGGATCTGAAGTTCGAGAAGCTGGGCATCTACAACAAGATCTCGCTGACCCAGGAGCGGATCATCAGCGCCCTGGACCGTCTGCAGTACAGCCTCCTGCAGCTGCACGTGCCCGAGTGCAACAGCCAGGAGCGAAAGAAGCGGGAGCGGAACGCCTTCGAGTTCTGTGTGCGCTTCTCGCGCAACTTCCTCTACCCCCTGAAGGGCATGATCGACGACGTGCGCCGCACCCCAGTGACCTACTTCCACAGTGCCACCTCGAACGAGGCCTGCCAGCGGGTGGTGTGTGTGTACGGGCTGATGCACCAGTCCATTGCCACGTACCAGCGCCAGCTGCGGTACTTCCTCCTGGAGAAGGTGCCGCAGAAGCTGAGCGCCCTCATGGAGATGATCTACACGCTGAGCAGCACGTGCGTGGAGAAGGGCATACTGGACAGACACGATCCGGTGGTCGAGTGCCTGCTGGAGCGCTCCTCGAAGTTCCTCACCTTCATCGAGGACATGCAGGAGGAGCGGTTCAAGATTGCTCGCGCCCAGTACCGCCGCTCCCAGAAGCAGGCCCATCCCGCCAATGGGAACGCGCACACGTCCCATTCCAAGCACCTGGCTCCCCACTCGTCCTGCCACGAGAAGATAGCCAAGCAGAAGTACGACCTCAAGATGTGCCTCAACGCCCACAAGCTGTACGAGCCGCGCCTGGTGCCCAAGAAGAAGGCCCAAGATCTGAAGCGCTCCCGCCTGGTCCGCTCGAAGGCTATCGTGCCCACCGCCTACCAGCCTGGTGCGGGAAACTCCCAAAGCCAGTCCAATACGCTGCTGGTGCAGCAGGGTCTGGAGGATGTGAAGACGCAGGTGGAGCTGGACGACATCCCCTACAGCAAGTGGCTGGGACTACGATCGCCCAAGGCAAAGGACACCGACCAGAAGCCGCAGAAGCCGCCGATGCCGCAGATGCCGCTGAAGCCCCAGAAGCCGCAGAAGTCCCGGAAGCCGCAGAAGACTGGCAGCTTGAAAGCACAGAAGGAAGAGGAGCTCCAGCAGGCCCTGCTCGATGCCCTCTGTCACGTGTCCAGAGATCAAGTGCATCAGGTGCTCGATCCCCTGATGCGTTCACTTGGTGCCCTCCTGGACGAGACGGTAAGCGAAAGACAACTTCATTTGCCGATGCAATCGTTCACTTATCCCATTTTGTCTTCTCTTTCCCCAGATCCCAAAACATTAGAGCTGAAATTGAATTCCCAATTTGGTCGAATTTCTCAAAATTTATGCAGTCTAATTTTCGGGAGAAACAAACTAAAATTGAAAAAAATACATGGGATATTTACAGAGATGAATTTGTATGTCCCACCGAACGAAACGAAACGAAATTGAAAAGTATTAAAAACAAATAAAGGAAAATTACATTACAACTTGCCACAAAGACTATAAAATTCAAAGAAAAGGAACAATTTTCTTGTCGCCTCTGACAGCGCCGAGTCGGTCTGTCTCGGTCCCCAGAATCCGAAAACAAAATACACAGCTATAGAACAGCTTGTTGGTGCCTCATGCAACTTTTTGGTAATTTTATAGTCTGGTTTCACTTAAGAAGTTTCGAAAATAATTCTACATACAGTCCCCAGATCAGTTCGAGGGGTTCCTCCCCTACAGGCAACCCTACAGATTTCAGAGACGTTCTGATGATTCAAGATTAATGTTTATTCATATTTCATTTATCAGATACTTTTGTGCATTACAAAAACAATCAAGAGAGGAGCGAGGGGGCTACACTCGTTTAAGGAGAGGCAGGGGTGGCCATACGTAGCCAGAGAAAGAGAGAGAGAGAGAGAGAGAGAGTGTGAGATAGTCAACAATCGTTTGTGCATATCAACTAAACAGAATTATAATAATTAATTTAAGCATTAACATCTCCTCCCCACCTCCATCCGTCATCCGTCATCCATCGTTATCTTTCTCCTCGGGCCCCGAAAACGCACAGCTGCAGCGCCCGACAGGTGTTTCAAATGCATTTATCGTGTTCTTGTCTAATCCAATCCGAATCCAAATCTAAAATTGTTTCTATGGCAACACCAAAATAGTGTCTGCTCTGGGGGGCGTTGGGGCATTGCTGAATTTTGTTTTCGCTCTCTCCTCGGGCTTGTTCAACGAATTGCATGACTACAAATACCATAATAATAGATAATATACAATAGATATCGAAGTGAATCGGATGAACCGCTGTAGGTGTAGGTGTGGGTGTGGGTGTTGTTGCTGGTGCAGGTGCCGCTCCTAGCCAGAACAGGCATTGCACAGGGGCTTGTTCTCCTCCACGGCAAAGGAGCTGGCCGTGATGGGAGCGCTGCAGTTCTGCAAAATCAGATCGAAGTAGTTACGGAAAATCAATCGAAGAAAAGCACAACTCTGACGTACCTTGCACTTGAAGCAACTGCGATGCCATTTGGCATTGAGGGCCACGATCGCGTTGTCCGTGATCGGCTGTTCGCAGCCGGCGCAGCGGGCGGCAAATAGCTGCTCGAAGTCCACCCGGCAATAGGGATGCCCTTCCCGCTCGTAGAAGGATGTGCCAGCCAGGGGCTTTTTGCAGGGGCCATTGCACTGGAAGCACTCCTCGTGCCACGACTTCTCCATGGCCTTGATGGTGCGCTGTGGAACGGAATGGAATGGAATCGATTGATCGTGTTTCTTAGCATACTTTCGGGCAATAAAGAGAGTGGCCAGACAGAGAGACGGAAATCAATAGTGCATACAATTTGCACATAGCAAATATATAGATGTATATATAGTATATAGCACATATAATCATAATCGAAGCCAATCAATCCCACACCCACGATGAGCTGCGCTGACCTTGCGGCTTCGCAAACAGCAAAGGTGGGAAGCGCAGGAGGAGTCAGTGAAAATCACTCGAATGGAATACGGAATACCCTTTCGACACACAAAATAATGGCATATATTTATTTCTTTAGATTGAAGACCTTTGGAAGGGAATCAATGGCAAATGGAAGATTGAATGAGAAAGATTGAAGCACTACCAAAGATGAATCTAGATAAATAGGAACCTTGAGAACCTTGGGAACCTTTGGGATCGTCTATCTTTATGGAAAACTCCTACTCAATCTCAGGTTTGTTTATAGCATCTATTCCTGGCCTGGGAGGAATCCGATTTCGTAAATATCGATGACTTTTCAGGAACTTTGAGACCGCGCCTCTCTCTTGAAGAAAAAAAAACACACACACCTATAAATATGAATTTCAATAGAAAGAAGGCTAAATATACACACAAATCGCAATCACTTCCCTAATTAAATAGTTGCCATATACTATACTCGATATACTGGTACTCGTAGTCGTACTCGTACTTGCAGGTACATATGTATGTATGTATGTGTGTGTGGATCTAAGAGTCGCAAGATAAATGTTGACAATATTCATTACATCGAAGCTCGTTAAGCCGCAGAGTTTATGGCAAACAGACGATGAGAATTACGCGCTACAAATTGTTGAATGAACGGAAAGAAAGAGATGGATGGACAGGGACAGGGACATGGACTGGGACATGGACTCACCTCCAAGATGGGCTGCTTGCAGCCAAAGCAGGTGCCCGAGTAGTTCTTCACGAAGCAATCGGAGCAGACCGGCTCCCCGTTCTGGATGTTGAAGGTGGCCTCCGTGATGGGCAGCTGGCAGTCCTTGCAGGCAAAGTGATCCGGATGCCAGGACTTGCCCAGGGCCGTGATGATGCGCTCCGCGATGACCTCATTGCATTTGTGACAGATAGATTCCAGTTCCGACTGCGGATGCGAGAAATTTCGATTCGTTTCAAATGAAAATCACGTACTTGAAATATTTCATAATACATAATAAATAATTCTCTTTTCGGTGCTGTGAAGGGGACCGACTGGAATTCGGACTGGGGGAACTGGGGGGCCTGAGGCGCCTGGGGTGCCTGGGGGGTGACTGGTGACTGGCGACTGTAAGATTCATCTTCGGATCTGTCTGTCCGTCATGTCACACGGAATCGAGTTCAAAAACCGCAGACGACAGCAGCCAGCGATTTTACGTAACCCAATACCCAATACCCAAATGCCAAAGGCCTCACACACAAAGAATCTGAATATGAATATGCATATGAATGCGAATGCGAATACGAATACAAAGACGAATATATACATATATGTACATATGGTGTATGAATATGAATATATAGTATAATAAGTGATGAGCATCAGCGTTAAATAATTTACAAAACAGCAACAATAACAATATATATTATACAATAATGAGTTGTCCCGTCCCAGTGGGTGGCTATCAAAGTTCTGCAAAAGTATTGCCAGACAGTCTCTGCTGAAGATCGATTTAAGACCTTTCAAGGTGTAGCCCTGCCTTGGCTTTATCGATCCTCCCCCTGCAATTTTCCCCCTTAAACGTGGGCTGCTTCTCCTTTAAAGAAACCCATTTTTGGTCATCCCTAACTGCTCTTTGAAGGCGGATTTTCTTTTTGGAAACTTGGCCCCAATGCACTATACCGTCTTGACACACGTTCGGGCCATTATCACCCGGTGGTTGTTAGCCAACACCATTGGACCACCATTGGACACCCAAGAAGTGCCACTGGCTCCGAAATGGGAAATCGGGGAAATTGCACCCCATTTGCAGAAGCTATTTATAATCATCCGCCGCATAGTCCCCAGCAATTATGGTCCGCCAAATTATCTATATTTATGGGCTTGTAAATGTTAAGTAATTGCTCGTAAAAATCCAACAAAAACATCATAAAAAAAATATCATAATAAATTAAATGAAACATCAGCAAATTTCGCGGCTGATCCGGAGCAGAGGGAAGCCCCTGTTCCGATCCGATCCGATCCGATCCGTTCCGATTCGTTCCGAAAGGGGACTTTCGGTTGTCGAAATATTATTTACATTTGGCCCCCGCGACCGCTCCCGCTCCCGCCCCTCCATCAGCGATTTGGCCAAAAATCTAATTTGCACAAATTAAACGCACATTAAGTTTTTCGAGCATCACACACACTCCCCCCTCCCACCCCTTTCAGCACCGCCCGCCTCGCCTCCCATCCGCTTAAAGTTTACGCGCCAGATGTGGCAACAATATCATTTCTCTCCCCCTCTCCCTCTCTCTCTCTACCGCTCTCTCTCTCTCTTTTTTGTTCGTTTTATTCCTTTTGCATAGACGACGGACGTCTCACTTAGATCATCGCTAGAGTTAGAATCGAATTAAACACACACACACACGCACAGACAGGCGGATAGAGATGGCAGCAGGGCAGCGGGGCAGGCGTGCAGCAGGGGGAGTAAGTCATTTTGAAGGGGGGCCAAGGGCAGCACTTCCAGTAAGTTTGCTTCCATCCAGAAAACAACAACAAAAGCAACGAAAATAAAATACAACAAAAATTAAGAAAATTGTTCAGCGCCTAATGGGCAGCAAACAAAACAAACCAAATTCAACCAACGAAAACGAAAACGAACACCGAAATCCCCAGACAAAGATCGAAGAGCCGATGCTCTTTCGCAGACGGAAGGTACATGAACTATAACGAAAGATCAACCCACAGTCCTTAGAGATATTCATATTCAATATCATATGATTCTGGGGAGAACAGAACAGATCTATAATACAATGTATATGCGCAAGGGAAAGAACTTTGTTCTCCGATAAAGAATATCGATTGACCACGCCCCAAAGTAGCACTATTACTATTATTACTATTACGATAAATAGTTCTCTGTTATAAATACTTGCGGCAAACAGTTATACCCTTAATCGATGGATAATGCTTTAATGAAACACCGATCATCAGCAATCTAGCCAGCAGGAAAACATAAAAAACAAGACACCTAATAATATCGAAATATATGGCTGGTAAATTGATACTTCTCAAAGATATACAGACGCACTCTTTGAACCCAAAGAAAAGATATATATTTGACCTCAAAACAAACCCTTTTGACCCCATATCAAAAGCGATTAGAAAAAGTATCGAATTACCAAACATTTTCATACATATGTATGTATGTACATGCTCGTATATCAATTTGATTTTGATGGGACTGCCATGCCATTGATATTACAAAGATCTCACAATAGAACTCATTGTGATCGGGGGGACTCTCGGAAATTCAGATTCAATGTTTGCTGATTTCCAGGGCAGACATTCCCTCGCTTTTGGGGCATCTCCGCTTCGGGTCTTCCGCCCCATTTCGCCTGCCCTCAATTCAATTCCAAGTGCATTTCCTCATTGCCCGTTGTTGACAATTTGCATTTCTTATCAGTACTGGGGCAGTGTAATCGCAAAATCGCAACAAAAATTTCAATTACAGCCCCGTGGAAGGGCGAACAATTGGTGCAGCAAATGAAATATGGAAACATAAATACAGAGCCGGAATAAAGGAACAATAAAAGATCAGAGGCAGCCGCAATAGGTCGCCAGCAATTGTACAGTTTTTGTACTCCATTTATTCGTAAGCGAGAATTAAAATATTGAGCGACTGATTCATGACAGAAAAGGAAAACAATTGCACACAATTGTCGGGAAAGAGAGCGCACCCTCTCGACAAGGAGTGCTTAAGGGCTATAGAAAGCAGAAAAAGAAAGAGAAAGCCCAGATATATGCATGTGCAGATCGAAAGATGACGGATCAGCCACAGATACGGTTGGACTGAAGACGGATCACCAAGAGATACGGCTCGAAAGATGAGGTGAAACTCGGGGAAAGATAAAAGGTGAGGGTGAGGGTGCCTACCCCTAGAGATAGAAACAGAATGAGATGGAGAGATAGAGATAGAGAGCGGCTGGTCTGTGGTGGGCGGTAAGTGCTATTCTCTAATTCTCTAATTCTCACATCGTTTTCTGTTTCTGTTTGCTCTGCCATGCTCGGGCATCAATCAAAGTTGTCAATCAGCGAGAAGCAATTGTGGATGATGGTTGTGGGTCCGGGAGGGGGCTACTGTTGCCTTGGATCAGATAATTTGTAGCAGACGCCTCCCATCCCACACACACTCGCGCACACGTACACGCACAGGCGAGTACACAGTGCGTATACGTAATGACCATAAAACCATTTAAACTGTGAGTGAAATGCCGAAATGTTTCTGTAATATATGGGGCAAATCGTCTGGGAATAAGATCATCTGCGGCCAATCAGAGGAAAGATCTTCAACGAAAGATCGATAAGGCAGATGGATCTGCAATACTGAATGGGATTGGATTGCCCGAAGAGTAGAGGCGTACTCGTAAATTGGGAATAGTTCTCAATAAAAGTGAGAAGGAGAATGGACACCTTGACGGATACTAGATACAAATGGAACATGCCAGCGGATGATTCCAAAGACAAAATTAGATGGGAAAATAACTCCATATATCACTCTCTCGACCACCTTCCAAAGACGGTCATGGATCGAAACGAAGCGAAACCAAAAATAAACACCTTTGATAGATAATCCAACCAGAGATGATCACTTAGAGCCAGAGCCAGAGCCAGAACCAAGCCCAACGCTCTGTTAGTCTGGGCAATAAACCGTTTCCGTTTATCAATCGTTATGACTACTCTCATCAAACAATCACTCTCCCCCTGCTCTCTCTCTCTCCCCCTCTCTCTCTCTATCTCCCAAATGATGATGATGATGATAATTCTGCTGATGACTCTTCGAGATCTTCTTCAGGTTAAGCAGGCTCTTCAAGGTGGCTGATTTATATGGCTCATTTTATTAATCGGACAACAAATAAATCGTTTTGTAAATTGATGATATTTGTGAGTAAAAAGTGGCATGACATCACCATAACAGACCCGCTCAGAATATTTCTGGGCTTAGTTTCATTCGATATTGTATTTACGAGCATATATATGCATATGTATATATGTACTCGTACATTTTATATAAGGAATGAGAGACCAAACGCCAAACACCAGACCAGGCCCTTGAGTCAAACTTTTGCTTTCGCCCACTGAAAGCAGTTTTTAAAATTTGAAATTTTCCCCAAAAAAAAAACAAGAAAACAAAAAACAAAAACCAAAAAAACATAAAGACTGTAACCAGACTTGGAGGACGCCCACTTGGGACGCACTTTGGTGATGGCTCTTGAAATATTTCGCCGATGAGGAGTACCTCTGTCTGTCTCTGCGTCTCACTGTTTTATTTTGTATTTTGTATTTTATTTTACATTTTTTTTTTTCATTTTTAGTACGGTAATTAACATAAAGTCTAATAAGGCAGGCCAGACCATATATTGGAGTGTGCGTGAGTTTTAGTTTTTTTTTTGGGTAGGCTGCCCAAAAGCCAGATGGATGACGGTGGAGCTGCCTTTGGTGTCTGCGTGTCTGGGCGTCTGGGTGTCTCTTTGAGATTCCGCTCACACATGCTCTTCCCGAGGTGAAAATCGGAAAAACCAAGACAGGCCAAGAAATAAGACCAAAATAAAAGTATAGCCAACGCGGCGTATGAGCAATCTCCAGCAGCTCCAACCTGTTTGGCCCACGCCCCCGCAGAAGATCGAATCGGATCGGATCGGAACGGAGTGAGGTGGAGGGGAGTGGAGTGGATCGGGGATTGGGGATTGGATTGCCAGCCAGCTGGGCGACCAGTTGGAAAGTGATTTGAATTTGGAGTAACCCGCAGCACCCGCAGCACCCCCGGCCAACATGTGCAATATGCGGATGGATCTTATGGGACTTACCATTTTGTTTGTTTGATGATTTGATTTCGTTTTATTGAGATTTGATCTGGTCGAAAATAATAGTTATACTGCTACCCCGAGTATGTGTATCTGCGAAGTATATTTATAGGGTGACTGATTTAAAAAACAGCAACAGAAACAGCACACACAAAAAATAATTTGTAAAATAAAAAAAAGGGTCCCTTGTCTGAAACCTTCCACAAAATATTAAATAGATGATAATATTATATTATATATTTTATATATATTATATATATATATATATTATAATATTAAATAGATGACCTATTATATTTATTCTTTAATACTATTGGAACTCCCAAAAGTCTTTCTCCATGTTCCTCTGGTTTACTTATGTGAATATTTTCTAAGCTTTACTTTAGATCGGAGACCCTCGAAAAATGTTAACTCTTAATTATTTGTAGAGCCTTGAATAGAGTTATCCAGATGGGACTTGGGGCCTAATTGATATTTGTATTAATGTGAACTCTCCGTACACCCCTCGCTGGGGCAATGTCGAACCGAAGCGAACCGAACGCCTGTGGAAAACTGTCAAAAAATAAAGCAAACAAACTGAATCAAACAATTTCGAGTAATTGCTGCCAATATTAACATTATATAGTTTTTTCATATTTTTATTTAGTTATTTAGTTTCTTGTTGTTTATTTTGTGTACCGTTGAAATTGCAGTGGAACGCGGTACAGAAAGATAGTTATAGAAGGGTGCCGACAATAGCGGAATAGCAGAAAAGGCAGTCGCCAAAACAGCGGAGTGCGGATTGCGGATAGCGGATTGCGGAGTCGAATCGAATCGAAACGAAGCGGGTCGAATCGAACCGAACCGAACCGGCGAGCGACGACCAAGAAACTGAAACAGAAACCGAAGCGCAGCGCAGCGCAGAGCAGAGCAGGCGCCAAGGCAGCGGCGTAGCAGCAGCAGCAGCAGCACAGCAGCGCAGTCAGCGACATCGGCGAGCGAGCGCCAAAATGAAGCCAGCAACGGCGGGTGCCGCTCGTGGGCAGTTCGCGCGCAGGCGCCGCGAGCAGCAACAGCCGCAGCCGCAGCAGCAGCCGCAGCAGCATCCGCAGCAGCAGCAGCAGCAGCGCAGGACACGCCAGAGTCCCGTATGGAACTCCAACTGGAACGCGCCGTCGGAAAGGTCCTCCAACATAGCCGTTGTGCGACCCAGCAGGAGCTCCATCCACACCCCAAAGCCCCTCCGCCCAGGCAGCACATGTCTGCCTCCCGCTGGGAGGGGGATGCACTCCTACTCCAACCCCCACCTGGCGCTGCCGCACGGCAAGGAACAGGCGGATGCCGGCTTTGGGAAGAGCAGGAACCGAATGCCGGTGGCCTCATCCCGACCGGCCTTCGGACGGACCCACACGGAGCCGTCTCCTACTGCCGGCCAGGGAGCCAAAGGCAGGCCGCGGCCGAGGACCGGTATAGTCCGCAAGGCCACCAAGGTGGACTCGCACCTGTGCTCCAGCTCGAACCACCTGGCGCTGTCACCGCCGCCGCCTTTTGCGCCGGAGAGCAAGGCCATGGCCCATGCCCACCAGCAGCTGGAGATCCTGCTCTCCGGAATCGAGCGAGAGAGCTACGCAGTGCCTTCCCTGCTCCCGACCACGCGTGCCTGCCGATCCGGAGCAGCTCGAGTCCGAAACGGATCCAGGGCCTCGAAGGGCGTTCGCCGCCAGATGGGCAAACACCCGCCAGCGCCGGCCGGATCGCCCATGCTCAGTGCCCGCTACAAGGATAACGATTCGGAGGAGGCGGAGCAGATCCGACACCTGGTGCCATTGGCCTGCAATCCGCAGCTGCTGCCGCCGGCCAAGCGGGATGCCCTGCTGGAGCTGATATCGCGGGCCGAGCAGCACGACAATGGCATAGTGGAATTGCTGCGGCCATCCACGGGGGACTCCTCCAAGGACCCCGCCTTGACGATGCTCCAGATGCTGTGAGTATTACTCTCTCTCCCTCTCTCTCTCTCTTTGTACAATATACAGGGGTCGGGCAGGAACAGCAGCACACGGCAGCAGAGGTAGCGGCAGCACCATCGACAGTGGCAGTGGCAGCGACAGCGACGGCAAAGGCAAACTGTGAGTCCAAAATGATGTCATCGTCGACCGTCAGCTGCGGCGCGAAGAGCGGAGCGTGCGAGGGAGAGAGGCCCGGCCGCACTCGGTTCTCTGTTCTCCGTTCTCCACTCTCCTCTCCAGTTCGTCAGCTGGCAATGCTGCGCTGACGCCATCGTAGCCGTAGCCGTAGCCGCAGCCCCTCTGCTTGGGAGTTACTCACTCACCTCTGCCGATGCCGATGCCAGGCGCTGACGCTGACGCTGGCGTTGGCGTTGGCAAAAAAAAAAGCACTGCTGCTTCTGCTGCCGCTGCTGCTGGAAATACCCTTGCTGAGGGTATCATTGTTTGAGGGGGTCCCATGGGGTCCACCTACCCGTGCTCTTGGACAGCCTCAAAAGGCTGTCCTGTCGGTGGAACTTTCGGTCGAATGAAGCTCCCAACCATGTATTTCAGATATCAGTAGAACTCCTACCATCCTTGGGATACATAGGTGCGATGGATGGATCTGCCAAGTGTATCAAAAGCTTCGGCCTCCGGAGCTACTGTTCCTCTGTTGTTTTGGTTTTGTTTTCTTTTCCCCTTTCTTGCCATTCGTTTTTGTTTGTCGCCCTTTGGCGGCGATTAGAAATATTTACTACCAAGTGGGGGCTCTCTCCAACCGGCACTGTGCCCCCCTCTCTCGCTCTGCCAACTGCAGGTTAGGATTGTCCGGACAGCTGACATGCCCTGCCTCGAGGCTTAGGCCACTCCACTCCACTATCTAACTGTTGCCGGATAGGCGGCGGCAGCGGCGGCGGCGGCGCTGACTAACAGGTTCAGGGCCGCTTCTGCGTGCATGCTCCATATGGGGGCCGGAGCTTAGGTCATCGCCGGGTTCGCTGAGGCCGAACCCAAACGCCGTGCAGTGTCGTGCCCTGCCCTGCCGGCCCGTAGTCTCCCCCCTTCAGTGCAACTGTTCCTGTTGTTTCTGTACTTTTTGCAGTTTGGTCTTTTCGCTGATACGAAGAACTTTCGTAATCAAATACTACGATCGTCGTGTGCTAATCGACAACTGTTTGCAATTGGAATTTGCGTTATACATACGAGTACCTATTCTTGTATGTATTTTTCACCTGTATATACCACCGTCCTACGCATATAGGGGGGGGGGCCATTTTTTGGCAAACAATTTTTGGCACAACCAAACAGACCAACTGGTTGGGGTTTCGCATAAAGAAGGAGACACTTCTATTGAATAATTCAAATAACATCAACAGCCTTAAGCTAATGTACATATGTACTCTCTATATCTGAAGAAGTGTTTCCGTTTGAGTCTCCTTTAGGGCAGGGAAATATCCAAGGAGACTGGTCTAAGTTTGGAGTAAAGCGAAACAGAAAACCCAACTTCATTTTGATATCAACACGTCAAAATGTCTTCCGATAAAATTTGATACTTTCCATTGAGCTCGGGCAATAAATAATATAATACCACATGCTTATTAATATTATCAATTTTCCATAAAAATGGTATTGCGATATGCTAGAAAACCATGTCTCACTGATATTTGCCCTCACTGATATTTGCACGTATCACACCGAAACCTCTTTTTTATGGTAAAAAAGTATCAAACTTTTCCTAGTCTATTGCTTAACATCAATCTCTTTTGTTAATCTTTCTATACCCATCAATCGGAGGAGTAAAAGGAGTATATTAGATTCGTGTAGATGTAGGATACAGCCGGGTTAGAGTTAGAGAAACAAAATTAAATGTGCAGAGTCCTGTGGTATCGAAAATATTGAGTAATCATGTCTACTGGGCTGTAGAAACACTTTACCATCGGCTTTTTATTATAGTCAGAATGGTGCAAACAATATCCCCTAGCTTAGGAGTAAAAAAAAGTTGCTCATTTATGGAATGTACTCAAAGAGAGCCCACCTTTCCCTCCTTATTTCTGTCTCTATTCACCGCTAGCTCTTTCCAAATGAGATCGCACTCAAAGCGAGCGAAAACGTTATGAGCCGCTGCAAAGGCCGCGGCTCTACTCTACCACTACCCGGTACTCAGTCCGTATATAAATATTTCTGCTTCAAATTTATGTAGTTTAAACAATATATTTTCTACGTCATTTGGTATCGCAGACCTTTGGTTTTGAATATCTTTGAACATAAATCAATCAAATTGGATCAAAATCTGATTGATTTGTGGTATCAGTTTTAAATACGTCTGCTCAATAAATTCGAAGCTTTTATATATGTATAATCCATTAATAATCGTACACCTTCGACAGTAGAGTTAGCAATAAAATGTCAATTGGGAATCAGATTGGCCTTAACCCTTTCTCTATATCTGCATCTGTATCTGGGTCTGGCTCTGGCTGTGCCCTTTCGATAACCTATAAATCGGTAAGCTCCACGGTACCCCCTCCTCCCGCTAACCACCACTTACTCGCACTCAGTTTTGGATGACTTTACTTCGTCATTTGTGGGTTCTTCTTTTCTTTTTCTATTTTTTAGACACGGTTTCTGTTGCTGATGCGCTTTATTTGTTTGATCAATAAATTTTAGCGCTGCCATTTAGCGGGCTGCGAAAGAACTGCCGCTGCCCGTTAACCCTCTTGCCATATCTCTCTCTATCCATATCTATATCCATCCCACTCTCTGACTGTAGAGGTTGCCTCATCACTGTTTTTTGGCGGTGTTTATTAATTAATTCTTCTACGGTTTTCGGCTTCTCCATTTCCCAATTTGATTGTGTCATATTATTTACGTGCGCTATCATTGTGATTGGAGGGGTCGGATAAGGGTGGTGTGGAGAAGGGGCGTAGCTGCGAACAAAGTCGAGAACAGAACAGGCGCAACCTTAACCTCAGTGACCCAGACCCCAGCCGCAGCCCCCAAGCGGATTCATACATAAAAAATGAATGAATGAATCGCGTTATCATACACTTTGTGGCAAAAGTGTTGCATAAGCTAACCCGTGAAGGTTGTGACTGTGTAGAGGGAAGGATCTATAGTTTTGACATAGGTTTATATAGAAAATAGGATATTTTCAGCATTGTCCGCGTATATAAAGCGAGTGCACAGCTATGCAATTTCGATATATTCTAATAACTATTTAAATTATAAAGCCAATGCAAAGTGTTTTAAAACCAACATTCGGAGTTGACCTTGTATATCATCCTCATTTTTGGAGGTGGACAAATCTGCCTAAAAATATAGAAAAATTCATCGTATCAAATTTTAAATATTATTTTTTAAATTCTAGAAAACAATTACCAAATTAAATTTATGGCAGAAAATGAGGAATTTTCTTGGCATTGTCTCTGGTTTACTGTAGGTCTTCAACTCTGCGAAATCCAGTTGACGAAAAGCTTAGACAAATTTAGTTTCTCCCCAGTCCAGGGTATTTAAAATAGCTGATGACTCTTTCCCACGATTTGTTACCGCTTTTCTATTTCTGGCAGTGGCCTTGGGTCTTCTGCTTTCCCCACCATCATAGTGGTGATGAAACGTGAGTCTGGGGGGGCAGGGCCGTGCGTGGCCCGCGTGTGCAATTCTCTGAGGGGTAAGAAAGGTTGCGTGTCGGCAGTCCATATGAAACTTAATAGGAACTGGAATCCCAGGCTGATGCAATTACTCAACTCTATAAATGTATCTACCCTTCTGTGTCTCCGTTTCCACCTGCTAGACCTCTGAGCCTGAACGAGTGCCCGTATAGCGAAAAGATCTGGACAGAAAATCACTACCTGAATGCGCCTGGATGCTGCCAGGAGCTGGCTCAGCACCTACGAACCGACGATGAGCGCTTCAAGGAAGCAAAGATCCTCCGCAGTCCCACTGGTCAGATGCTCCTATCGCGCACCTTGGAGGAGGAGCTCAAGGACGAGAAGATGGTGCTGAACTACATGGAGGAGGAGCTCAAGCGACGGCAACAGCAACAGCAGGAAGCAGCTGATCCGCAGTCGCTCAACGAGCGCCAGCAGCAGGCCATGCGGGAGCGGGCCGAGCTGGACCAGCATAAGCAGCTGGTGAGCGAATGCCGGGAGAGACGCCGCCAATGCCATCTCAAGAAGGAGCTGACCGGAACCCTCAAGAAGCAATGCCAAGAAAAAGAAGCACCCTGCAGGAAGTTGGCCGAAGTTGTTCCTGAAAGCGAGGATGAAGAGCAGGACGTTCCGCTCTGGTCCGTACCTTATAGGGATAATCAAACCTCACACATCGTCCAACAATCCATGGCCGAGGCAGATGTTGGCCCCCTGAACGAACTCCCCGACCAGCAGAATCAAGCCGAGGTTTTTCCGGAGAGCGAAGATCAAGTGAAGGATGCTCCATCATCATCCATTATCCGGAGGAGCAATCAACCCTCACACTTACCCCAGCGATCCATGACCAAGCCAGATGTTGATCCCCTGAAGGAGCTCCTCGACCAGCGGAATCGGTTCCAGCTACATTCCCATGCCATGGTCTTGCCTGAGAACGAGGATGAAAAAAGGAACACTCCACCTTCATCCTTTCGCCGGAGGAGCAATCAACCCTCACACTTAGCCCGGCGATCCTTGGCCAAGGCAGATGCTGATACCCTGAACGAGCTCCACA
The DNA here is from genome assembly GCA_963969585.1 of Drosophila helvetica. Taxonomy (NCBI): domain Eukaryota; kingdom Metazoa; phylum Arthropoda; class Insecta; order Diptera; family Drosophilidae; genus Drosophila; species Drosophila helvetica. The sequence continues at coordinate 14,649,807 of OZ018401.1, read as the reverse complement.
AGCGGCGCTATAAGTTCCAGGTATGCTCTCAGGCCTGTTGCCTCTACAAAAATCGCCGAAGCTCGACGCCCTGGGAGAACATTGCAAGGTATGATGTCTGGGATTACTTCTACCTCAATCTACCTCTCTGTTCAAACTGGCTTTTGTTTTTTCTTCTTTTTCTTCCAGTGTGGCCTCGAAGTGCAGCTTGGAGTTGGTGGATGACGTGCTGGCCGCAATGCATCGCAGTGTAGCCAGCGACAAAGACGACTGTGAGGACAGTGAGCAGTCCGCATAGAGGAACAGCATCCGCAACCTGCCACTGCTCCATTGGTGGCTCCCAACCTTTTCCAAAATACAGACCGACTCCTCGATTATGTACCAATTAAGCTCAAAGTATGAGCGAAACCTGAGCTCCGCACACTTCTTCGTACTGTATACTTACTCGTTGGGACTAATCTGAGCATTAATTCCAAGCAAATTGAAAGTAATTCGAAATTCCAATTTATCCAAATAACAATCGTGTACCTTAAAATTTGTTTCTTGAAATGTAATTAAATTCGCTATGGGTTCCAAGTACTCGACCCTCGGATTTCCTCTTCTTGTTTGGCTCCGTTTTCGCGTAAAGCCTAAAAGTAGGCAACATTTTGAGCTGATCTTCGGCGCATGTAAAAAGCGATTTTGGGAAGTTTGATCGATCCAAAGATTTGTATAAGCGATAGCTTAAACGAACCTCAATAGATGTGTCTATACGCACGAAACATAAGACCACAAGAAACTATTTTAATTCGACTTTTCCTCAGTTCTTAAAATCAAAATTTCGAATGCAGCCGATTCATATGGCTTCATATAGAAGCAAATAGAAAGAGGTATCAAGCCAGGTGTTTTTTTGTTGGCTGTTGCACAGCGGTATCCGCAACCCAGTTGGTAGACCAGCTCTATTGATTGTGGTAAAGAAGACATATTTTATAGTAGGCTTGTCAAGTCTCCAAATACTTTCATTTAAAGTACTTTGAAAAGTAATTCTCGATTTAATTGTTCTGAAGAAGCTCGTATCAAATGTTAAATTCATCAATCTATACAGGGGGTATGGGGAGGTATGCATGCAAAATGCGCTTAGCAACTAACTATGTTTAGTTTACGCCCTAGACTAAATTACTGAATAGGTTCGTACTTAATCCAAATTACTCTGAACGTGAAAAACTTTGTGTTTTCCTGTTGTTGCGAGTACAGTAAGTGGGCTCAAGGCTGATCGCTTGAAGAGTGTACTTATTTATGTTTTGGATGTGTTTTGGATGTGGAAGGGGATCTCTGGAGGTGATGTCATCAGTGGCTAGTCAATGTTAAGTCTAATCCTTCGTAGTTAAAACTAATTAGCTTACACTCTAGGCTAGATCTAAGGCGATTCTCTGTGTGTGTGTATGTGTGTGTGTGTGTGTGTGTGGGTGGGTCTCTGGCAATGAGTGGGAGCATAAAAAAAAGTACAATAAATAGTTGTTTTTTGTTGGAGCTAAGGAATTGTACAAAATCATCCACAGTCGCTGGGTCCCTGGGGATGATCGAATGGATTTCAGAGCAGGTTTGAGCAGCTCGACTCGGACACGGCGCAATTGGTGGATCGTGGCAGGAACTGTATGTGCTGCCAGGTGGCATTGAATCTGGAAGACAAAGCAAACAGCTCGTAAGCGACTATGAAGGAGAGAGAAGAGATGGAGGGGACGTGTTTGTCGCATACAGATATCTTTCGGCCAGCTGGCTTTCCACATGCGGCTTGATCCTGGCGTAGTCCTTGTCTGCTATGGTCGTACTGCAGTGCTGCTGCATGTAGGCCAAGGTGAAGAGCTCGTTCTCATTGAACGACCGCAGACCGGGCACTCTGAGGCGCCGTGTCAGCCCCAGGGCCTCGTAGGTGTTCACCTGATCGATGCCCGACCCCTGGATGGCGGTGCCCGCATCGATGGCCGTCACGAAGCTGCTCAGAGCCCTCGCTGCCGTCCTGGCCGCACTCAGGGTCACATGGAAGCTCTTGAGGGCCGTGCTGGACAGCTCATTGAGCTCGTGGGTGAGGCGGGGCGGCTGTCCGGCGGCCAGGCAATTCACATCCGGCTGGGCATAATGGATCTCGGGCACAGCGTCGCTCAGGTCCGAGCTCTGGGCATTGAACTGCAGCAGGAATGTCGAGAAGTTCTCAATCAAAGCCTCCAAAATGTCCGTTCCGATGCGGGCAAAATTCACAGCGCTGCAGGAAAAAGACAGAGACAGACAGAGAGAGAGAGAGAAACCATGAGAGAGAGCTGCACATGAGGGCGGAGGTGGGGGTACACTTACACTGGATAGCGATAATCGTAGTAGCTGGAGCTGATCAGGACCCTCGACACCAGCAGCATGTTCAATTTGTTCGAGTAGGCAATGGCCTGCGGATTGTCCCTTGTGTACATCTCGGAAACAATGCTGTGCACGAGGAGAGACCGAGGAGAAAGTGTTAGAAAGTTAGAAAGCGCCTGCTGCGCTCCAGTTATGCAACACATACACATCCAGCATGCCAAGCGGCTTCAGTTTCTTCTCTAGGCGGGTGCGTCGGAACGTCCAGATGGACTCCAGGTGCTCCACAAAGTACAGATTGTTCAGCATCAGATCGTTGTAGTAGTCCTTGAGGTAGTTGGGCTGATCGAGCACCTCGCCGGGTATGCCAAACTGCAGCCGCATCTCGTCCAGCTTCTTCTTGAGGAACTGCCTCGCGGCGCTCTCCAGCCAGCTGGCCTGCTCCAGCGAGTCCTGCAGCTGGTTGCGCAGACTGTAGAACATCAGGCGCAAGTACTCCTCGTTGGCGTGCGTTTTGTTCATGCTGGAGGCCTGAGTGGTGGATGTCCTTTCGAACTGCTTCTGGGCCGGCTGCTGCTGCAGTGCCTCCACGGCAAACGGCAGCCAGTCACGCACCACCCGGCTGCAGATGAGCCACCGGGGATAGCTGGCCGTCCGCCCATAGACGGCATGATCGAAGTGCTCTGCCAGTGTGCGATACTCCTTGGACAGATGTGGCAGCATTTGTCGGGCCAGCGACCAAATGATAAAGTTGTTTATGGGTCTGCCAGGATACGGATTGTCTCAATTCTCAATGCTCTCAATGCCGCCCAGACATACTCACTTCTTATCCGAGGTAGAGAGCAGTTCCGAGAGGGAATGCAAGACCTCCACGTCTCGCACCAAGACCTCAGTGTCTTCGGTGATTTTGGTATTCGGAAATATGGCCTGAAGCGACTCAAAAATTGGCAGCTAAAAGGGGATAGCTGTTTATTAACAAGTGGTTTCATCAATCGAAGGAATACGCTTACCGAGGGAGCCTTGGTCTTTAGTTCAGCCAGACGCATCAGCCTGTTCAACTGGCGATCCCCGCCAGCCTTGGCGTCCTCTATATGATTGACGATCCGGCGCTCGTAGTGGAAAATATCATCGGCAAACAGATCCGCCTCGCGGGAGACAATCCCTATTAAAACATAATACCTTAAGCATTAGAGAACAATTATCGGGAGTTGAAATTGAAGTAAATCTCACCCATATTGATGGCAAAGTCCCGGAGCAGCAGCTTATAGCCCTTGACGACCTCCTCGTCGGCATCGGTGCCATAGAAATACTTGTCCGGCAATCCAATCTGACCCTCGTCGATCGTAATCACATAATCGTGGGGATTGCTATAGCCGTTCTCCACACTGATGCGATAGTAGGGAAAGATTCCGTACTTTGCCTGGAGATGCACCAGGGCCCGCTTGTACTCCCAGTACTGCAAACGGTTCGCGTCCCGAAATAGCTGCCAGCCATCTGTGGGGCGGAGAGGGAAGAGTATCAATTAGTATCATGCGCCCAGCTCGGGTTAGTGGGGTCCATTAGTTAGGTTGTATGGTTGGAAAACCCCCGGGACACGGCTCTACGCTAATCGAAAAATTCCCAAAAGCCAAAACATGAAATTCGCCAATACAAAAGAGTTAGTTGCATATACTATATAAATATATATATTTTATAGCATGGATCCGCACACACACACATACATATATGTATATATATATTGTGTATAGTATACATATGTGTGAATCGATATCTGTATCGGTTTATGGCCATTAAAAGCGCTAAAATGTTTGGCTGCTTGAAAATTTCAGGGCGCTCAGTCCCGTCTTCTCTGGCAATCGTAAATTATTAAAAAATATATAATAAAACAATACAAATGGTGAAATTTTCCAGAGGAACCGCAAACTAGGGAATACACTCTCTAGATGTGATCGATGCAAGTGCATACATATGGCTATTAAAACGGATTAAAAACAGGATTAAAAAAGTAAAGCAAATATATAGATTAAATATAGAAATAGTAAAGATTTTTAATAAATTAACAAGCAGTTCAGCAGTTTGGGGGTGTCCATTCTTTAAAGGATGCCACACAAATTGTATCCTGAATTCGCAATGAAGATCTTCAGATACAATATTCTTAAAGATACTCATCCCAGGCATATTTGAAATTAATATAACTTGTCGATACACGAAAACGATGAAAGGGCAGACTGCTGCAAGATATTCCCCCAGATTCAAGCGACAATACAGTGAATATTATGCCATTATATTCCAATCTAAAATTATATCTGTCACTTATTTAGCACTCATCAAGAACCCTGGGAGCCCCCTAATCATATCTTCAATAAATTCTATGTGGATATCATTTGGCTTTTGGCTTTTGGCTACCGGATTCCGCGCTTCTTGACTTCTTGGCTTCCTCGCAAGTTTCATCATTCAGCTGATGACATCGCAGCACCGTCAGACCCGTCAAAGACATAGAAATTGATTGTGCCCAAGAGGCTGCCGTCTGTTTACATCAGCAATTAGCACTTCGGGACGATCGATGGATGGATGGATGGATGGATGGGTGGATCGATCGATCGATCGATCGATCGATCGGTGGGGGAACCAAAAAAAAACCCCGAAAACAAGAAAACTGGAGAAGGCTGGCACGGGCGGTGCTAGCGGTGCCAGCGGTGCTAGCCGGATTTGTAGTTATTATATTGGTGCTTGGATTTGGACATTTCTGAGACGGGACTCGGCTGTCTGCTGCTGGCTGCTGGGTGTTATAGTTTTTTAACGATTTATTGCAAACCACTTTAATTAACTTCAATTAAAGGCCCCGTTGGCCCGTTGCCTGGTATAAAAGGTGACAGTTTGATACGGACAACGCATCAATCCAGTGCAGCAGCTCCAGAGCAACAGTTGTCCGTGTTGTCTCCCATCTCCCACTCCTCCATCCTCCAGTCGAAAGCATGAATCAGTTTGTGGTGAGTACTACGCAAAGCAAGGATATATCCACCCATATCCACCCACCCATCCCGGAGCTAACCCATCTTCCCTTCCAAATGATTGCAGGTCTTGGCCTGCCTGGCGGTTATCGGCGGTTCGCTGGCCGCTCCCCGTCCGGATGTGTCCCATCTGGGCTACCGCTATCAGGCTGGTGGCTACAACGGCAACGTGCCCAGCTCTGTCGTGAGCACGCCCCTGGTTGGCGGCACCTCCTACCAGCCCACGGCCGCCGGCACCAACTACTTCAGCTCGGCGCCCTCCATCGGCCAGCTGAATGTGGGCAGCGCTTCGACTGGTTTCGCACCCTCCTCCTCCTCGTCCTTTGGTTTCGCTCCCTCCTCCTCCTCGTCCTTTGGCTACCAGGTCGGCGGTGCCGAGTCCTCCTCGGCCGGTGGCAGCATCGGCCTGCAGGGTCTCCAGCCCGGCCCCACCATCAACTACAACGAGCAGGAGTCCTACATCAGCCACCTGGCCAACTTCCAGCCTGCGCAGGTCAGCAAGCACTACTACATCCACACCGCCCCCGAGGACCATGACGAGCAGCAGATCGTCCGCTACGTGAACGTGGGCAGGCCCCAGAAGAACTACCGCGTGGTGTTCATCAACGCCCCCACATCGACCACCAGCAAGGCCAAGATCATTGCCAACGTCGCGCCCGTCGAGGAGAAGACCGCCATCTACGTGCTGTCCAAGAAATCGAATGCCCTGGATGTCAGTGCCGAGGTGGTCACACAGCGCCCGGTGGCCAACAAGCCCGAGGTCTTCTTCGTCAAGTACAAGACGCCCCAGGAGGCGGCCCATGCCCAGCAGACCATTCAGGGTGAGTGTCCATCTGCCTCCGAAAGGATCCCATCCTGAACCGCACTCCATCTCTCTCTTTCTGTCCACAGCCAACTATGATGCTTTGGGCGGTGCCTCTGAGACCAGCAACGAGGGCATCATCCCCGTCTCATCGGTGATTGGAAGCCTGGGCGACAACGGCGCCTCCGGCGTGGTCACCGATGCCAGCGGCAGCCTCAACATCGTCGGCACTGGCGGTGTACCCACCGCGGATGCCAGCTACAACAACGTGGGCTTCGATGCCGAGGGCAGCCAGCGTCAGGTGATCAGCACCTTCAACGGCTCCAATGCCCAGGCCACCTATCTGCCCGCGAAGCCAGTGCGCAAGTAGACATCCCCACCATTCCCCCCATCCACACACACGCACGCACACATACACACTGCCAGGACACCCCGCACCCAAATGGACCCCCCAATGGCTACTCCTCAGGATTCCAGCCAGATGGGATCTGGCCAGAATTCCGCTGAGGAAACTTTTGCGATTTTCGATTTAGATTCACCTTTCGGCATTAATTCTGTATAATTTTTGTATATTTTATTATTTTTTTTTAATAAAACTTAAGCGTTCTTATAGGCATTCGAAAAATGTAAGAAATACGGATATTTAATTGTCTCCAAACAGAACTAGAAGGGGCTTGCAAAAGGGAAACTCTGCATGGCATAAAGATCTTTTGAAAGGGCTTGAGCCAATACAATCAGCTGAAAAAATTCCGACGCGTTAAGCCACCTGTAACTTGCATAATGGGAAAGCCCAAAGAGTGGCCTACTCCACCTCCACCTCCACCTCCTCCTGCTAACCAAGCGACTATTTGGCAAGCCGCTCATAATTGTTCAGGCCCGACCAGAGACCCGAGACCCCGAGACCCGATCTGGCCAACTGGCAACTGGCCAACCGCAGCAGGCCAACTCGACTCGACTAGACTCGACTCGCACGAGTATCACTCGGAAGACGGACGGGCACTGGTCACAGGTATAGTCACAGTCATAGGTAAATAAATTAGCGACTTAGACTTAAAGAAACTCAAACTCGGAATTGATATGCAAGCCCGCCAAGGTCGGCCAATGCCAATGCAAGTCGCGCGCATTAAAATACCTCAGAGAATTAAATAAAAAATTAGTTAAATATACCCATATATAGTAGATATATATTTTAATGAATTTGGGGCCTTTGTCTGGCCCCGGCCACGCCCCGGAGACAGAGTGCCCGGCGCCAACAAATTTATTATCAATTACAACGCCCGATGGATGTGCTATCTGGTATAAGCTATCTGGTATATGCTGTCTGGTATCTGGTGTATCGTATCTTTTCACCGTTGCGCATCGTGCTGGCCATCTCGGGATCTGCATATCAATGGGGCGGCTCTTCTTTAGCATAAAGATAATCACACCTACTAAATAAAACGTTGCGACGGACGGTAGCCGAACGAGCTCAAGTTTTCAACTCGAAACTGAAACAGGTACAGATACAGATACAGATACGGATAGAGATAGAGATACCAGATCGCAGATCGCAGATACTGGATACTGATTCGGTGTGGTAGATCTTCTGATTCGAGCGAACCGATTTGTCCCTCGATTCGATTTCTATTACTGTCATCATCAATAAAATGTTACATAAATTTTCAGCACAGCAAGCGATCGGTTCGAATCGGATAGTATCGTATCGGATCGGCTCGGTTCGGATCGCAGAGAGACAGAGAGATGCCAAGCTATAAATATGGAATGCCTAATTGATAATTATCATTTTGTTCAGTTTTCCATAATCCATATGCGATATGCGATATGCGATCTGTGATCTGTGATCGGCGACTCATCTGCTAATAGCTAAATTAGTGAAGCTCCAAATCTCCGGCTCAGAATGCATTGCCATCCATTCTCTTTCTCTCTCTTCTCGTTGGGGGGCATTCATCATTCATCATTCAGCGTTCATCATCATCATCATCGTACGAGAATGTATCATTGACGATCCGTATTGTTGCCGAAATTGTCAATCAGTTTTATTCGTTTATGTTCTGTCATCAATCTCCAGCCCATAAATCCATTCAAAGGCATTATTCAAATTCACAATCTTGGTCTCTTGCCCGCTTCTACATTTGCCAGTCCAGTCGCATTATGTTTTATGGGTTTATTTGCCAATATTTACGATCTACGTATACCTATGCCCGCCCATCCAACTCTCCAAGGCGACCCGACCTCCAAGGCGGTCGCCGGTGAATGTCTGTCTCTCTATGGCTCTATGGGTCTCCGCACTCTGAGTCATCGATCGATCCGCTTGGGGTCACCACCATTTATGGTGACCGGCTACGCTGGGAAATTCCGCTAATCGAACAAGAAGCAAGTCAAATTGGACCAGAAAAAAGCTAATCTAAAGGCGGATTTAAATGTATTTTGTAGAGGAAATACAAAGACATTTTATTTAATGCAATGCCAGAATAAAATCAATTGATTGCTTTTAAAAAATTTTTAAAAATAGTTCATAATAATTATTTAAAAATAAATAAAAGGCTAGCAGAAATCACATGTCAATGCTGCTTGCAAAACGATGAAAGATGTAAAAGCATGGATAGAAAATTGATGCAAAAGAAAAACATATTTCTGGCAAGGAATTGAAAATCTTTTAGGTTCAAAGGAAAGATGTCGAACAGCTTGATGGAAATCTGAATCAGGCTGAACGGCTGCAATATATACAAAAAGAAAGCAACTGAGAAAAGGAAAGAGCTTTATCAGGAATTTACGTGCAGAAACTATTTGAAGGTCAGATGTGACCAATAATAAGATATCAGGCGACGACGACCCATAACTTTTTTATATAATAGACCAACCAAAATGGACTTTGGTTCTATTCGTTAACATTTTATGTGCATTTACGCAATATTTATTATGTTCATGTTGTATCTACTATTGTATATAGTTTAAAATCCAATTCGATCTTATATCCTTGCATCATCAGCCCCTAGATTAGTAGCGCTGAATGTGCAGAAGGTCAGAAGAAATAAGTAGAGAATATTACACTAATTTTTTTTTGATTTAATAACGATTAATAACGATTATGTAGTTAACAGTTCAAGCTTTAATTTAAGCCTAATAAGAGACTTCTAGTCCCCCAGGATTATTCTCTACACGAAGAAGAGCAATAGCCCGGTTTTTCGAAACTTTGAGTACATTTTTCTCAAAATCTCGACGTGATCAGGATCAGCGATGAAAGTCCTATAAGAAAATGTGAGGCCGATCTTGGTAACAATAATCAGGCTATATTTTGTCGACCAGTTTTATTCGAAGCAGATTGTTAAGCAGAATTAAATATATAGACAAAGGCCTTAAGAGCTTTAACTCCAATCCATGTTCCTTTTCAATTTAAACGTTTTATAAGCATTATATACAAAAAAAAATAAAATAAAACATAAAAAAACCTATTCAATTAATGCACTTGATAATTGTAATTATTATATGCAGATAGTACTAATTATTATTATTATTATTATTATTATCAATCTGCAATATACAGCATTCCCTCAAAATGAAGCATTGCCAATAATTATTATATCTATGGTAATAGAATGTGCTATCCTTTCCTTTAGGTCTACCACAAATTTGCCAGCAATGATTTCTTAATGTCCAAACATTTATAATTTCTGGAAATAAATATTCATTGATGTTTCAACTGTTATAGATATTTGCAAATTAATTGATGAGCGAATAGGCCAGCTACAAATCAGGAGAAGAAAAAACCCCGTAAACTTGTTTCGGGGCCTAAAGATTGATGCCGCCTCTGAAGCATCATGATCACGACGATCATCATCGTTTGAGGTGCCGTTTAATGAGATTCAATCCCGGCAAAAGACAGGCCTATGGACACACACACACAATCACACACACACACACACACCCAATACTTTTTTCATACATAACTAAGTATTTAGATGCGAATATGAAGATATATATTTAGATATTTGCTAATCCATTGTGAGTTTTCCCAAGGCGAACGCCAAGTCAAGTTCAATGCCAGAGCCAGATGGCAAAAAGAAATACCAAAAGAAGACTTTTGTCGAGAGGTGGAGAGAGAGGTGGTAGTGGAGGTGGAGATGGAGTGGTGTCCAGCGAATGTAAACCATGGCTAACTTAGATTCAGGCCCCGAATAAAGCGCATCTGTGAGATACAAGACCGACCCAGCAGCGATCGTTCTAATTTGAATAAATTTTAGGTCAGACTAAAGACTGAATCACTGAGCAACGAATGCTGAATGCTGAATCCGATCCGAGTCTGAAACTGAAACTGAAACTAAAACTAAAACTAAAACTTAGAGCATAGGCTCGGGCATGGAGCATTGAGCATTGAGCATTGAGAGATGCCATCAAATTTGCATAAACTGACGTTGACGCCGGCAGAGCAGAGCAGAGCCCCAGTCCGAGCCCAAGCCCAAGCCCCAAGCATAGGGCGGTCGGAGCATATATAACCCAAGTGGAGCGGCCTCAAATGCAACCATTGCCTCGAAGCAATTCGTCAACGAAGCAACCACCGAGCACAACGATCACTTGTCAGTCAGTCAGTCAGTCAGTTAGTCGCCCCAAGGATCACTAAGGATTACCCAGCAGAAGCATGTTCGTTCGTCCACTTTTCATCAGCTGCCTGGCCCTGCTGGCCCTGGCCCAGGCCCGTCCCCAGTACGGCTATGAGCAGCCCGGTTCCGGCCCCTCGGACATCTTTGTCGGAGGCAACAGCGGCGGTGGCAGTCACCTCATCGGAGGCGGCGGCAGCGCTGGCATCGGCGGCATTGGCGGCGGCCTGGTGGCCATCCAGCCCCATCGCGGCGGCGACAAGTACCTGCCGCCGGCCAGCACCACACAGGCGCCCATCATCAACAAGAAATTCTATCTGGTGTCGGCGCCCGAGGATCACAGCAACGATGGCAAGGTGAAGCATCTGGTTCTGGGACGTCCACAGAAGAACTATCGCGTGGTGTTCATCAAGGCCCCCGCTGGCGACAATGCGAATGTCAAGTACTCGGCCGAGTTCGCACCGCAGGAGGAGAAGACCGTCATCTATGTGCTGTCCAAGAAGGACAATGATCTGGATGCCAGCGACATTGCCACCCCGGCGCCCACACAGCCCAGCAAACCGGAGGTGTTCTTCATCAAGTACAAGACCGACGACGAGGCGAAGCAGGCCCAGCACGAGATCCAGGGACAGTACGACAAGCTGGGCGGCACCAACGAGTACCAGGAGGACAACAATGCCCCCATTACCTCGGTGATCGGCAGCCTGGATGGCCTCAATCCCGATGGCAGCTACAACTACCGCCAGATCGCCAACCGGCCCTCGAGCGGCCCCAACAGCAGCCTGTCGCCCAGTGCCCAGTATCTGCCCAGTCTGCTCAAGCATTAATCGCACCATCACCCGACCAGCCACCACCCGCACACGCACACGCACAAGCACGCGCACCCGCACACGCACACAGATCCTACAAATTCCCCCCACCCCAAGCCATTTCTTCAGTGTTGCATAATTTTAAGAGAAGTTTCAACTTAATTTTTTTTTTGTATTTTTTGTTTTCGTTGTCAATAAAGTTTATATTTAAAGAAGAAAAAGTCTAGAAATATCTGAATCTGGAGGGTCATTTGGAAAAAAGACAAATCCTATAAATAAATTGCCCAAGCGCCAAGACGCCATGAAATCCATCTCCATTTCCATCTCCATCTCAAAGTCAAAGTACAAAAACAGTAACATTTGGGCTTTGTTTTTTCTCGATATTCAAATCAGAGTGGCCAAAGTCCCACCAAAACCGAGCATGCTCGTAACATGTCCGAATTCGTTTCCGAATCCGAATCCAAATCCAAATCGAAATCCAAATCGGAATCAAAGTCAAAATCGAACAGAAACCAACGACCACAATGACAATGAGCGGAGCCCAGAGCTGCCTGCTGTCAAAATTTCCAACAGAAATTAGCTTAAATGAAGTGAGAAATCAAAATAAGCTCATCAAATTTAATTAAATAGTAAAATTTTATATACCTACATATAATAAATACGTGTATATATGTATATATATGTATTTATTTTGGCCAGGGCTTTTTCTCCCCCTTTTTTCTGTGGGTTTGATTGGGCCATTAAACTGACGCTGAATAAACTCAACGCGTGGATGGGGACGGGGCGGAGGAGCAGGGAGGAAGCCCCATATCATCAGATCTGATCGGATCAGAGCAAATGGAACTACTAATGAAAATATTCCTTAAATAAATGTCCAGGCATATCGAATTTAAAGAACTACAAAATTTACTTAATTCTAGAAATATATTTTATTTTATTACATTTTTTTTTCCTTTAACATTTCATTTATGAAAGAATGAATTTTAAAAAATGTACACTACATGTTCGTTAATGTAAGTAACTTCTTCGGTATTATCTATCTATATATTTGTATTTATCTATTAATATTTCAAACGATTTACTTACGTATTTACATGCATGTGTACATACATGTACATATTTTCATTCATTTGACAATTTTAATGATATTTAACTTATTTTGTTGCTCGCTAATGCCACTAAAGAAATAAAATACTTTTTGGGAAACGTTAAAAAAGTTAAATTTACTACAAATGAAAGACTATACATTTCTCTTTTTAATCCATACAATTTGTTGGATTTCGACGATGTAGATGTTGAGTGAAAATTATTAAAGTGCCAAAGTGCCCAAATACTATCGTAAATACGGTCGTGAGATCTACTCAGCCAGGCCAAAAAGCTTTCATTTAATCGCACAATTTAAGCAATTAATTTGCAGACAATACACTGGAATCTAGTGACTAGATATTCCTTTAAAATATTGTACAAGTAAGATTGGAAATACTATAGGTACATATAACTGATGAGAAATATACATTTTGCTTTTCATTTTCTTTTCCATACAACCTTCACACAAACACAAGCACACACACACGCACAACCAGATACAGTTGAGTGGCTGCTGGCAACATCTTCATATTGTCGATTGCAGAGGAGCCCCCCTCTGTGCTCGCATATGGTCATATCTCTCGGTATGGCCACAATTTTTCTTAATAAAACGGGACATAAATCAAATTAGCTGTACCATTTTGCCTAAATGCGACATGAAAGTGTGGGAATTACGCGTCAATTTATGCAAATCGGATGCACACACAAGCGAACCGAATCGAACCAGTTCCAAAGACAGAGCACAGTCCGAGTCGGAGTCCGAGTCGGAGTCAGAGCCAGAGGAAGGCATGGCCTACCACTCTTTCGATCCATTGTTGATATTTTAATTGTCTCGAGTTGTTGACAACATCGAGCCAACAAAAATACAAATAAAGCGCACACAGCGCGAAACCCAAGAAATACTGAGATTAATCTACTAATCAGCATCGAGGCTGCCAGCCAGCCAGCCAGCCAGCCAGCCAGCCAGCCATCGAGCGAGCGAGCGAGCCCAATAACTGACATCGAAATGAGCCAAAATGCAGATGGTAACGGAGGGAGACAGACTTGGCCAAGAGATCATTGGATCATTAGTCAAAAGCGCGGGCGTTGAGTGCTGCCTGCCCCTGCAGGTAGGCAATGCTATGTATTCTCCCAAGAGCCGAGATGATAAATGATCTGCAAATTACCAGCGAAATGTGTGCAGAGCATATCGAAATGCCATATCAAAATTATACATGGGTATCCCATTTTATAGATTAAAATGTAATTAATTATTTCTTCGAGCTAATAAAGTTTTCCAATGATTATTCAAGGTAGCTGATGCGAGCAATTAATTCAATTAATTCGATACAAATAAGTGGAATAAAAGAGCACCCATTCCTTAAAAATATGCATATAATAAATAAAAAAAAAAAACATTTGAATTTTTCTAGAAACTGCAGTGCCAGAAAAACTTTAACTCTAGAAATCGGATAAATTTCGTCACATAATGCCCCTGGATCAGGCCTTACAACACGCTGGTCTGGCCTGGCCTGGCCTGGTCTGACTCCCAACTGCCATATAAAAAGGTATATCTATACGACTCTGGGTACTAAAACCATTTTAACGCACAATTAATTTTGAGATTCAGACTCGAGTTCGTTGCCCAAGTCTTTTGTTTTTGGCCATCTCCCAATAGGACTGAGATTTTCACAGTTTTTGTTTTGTGGCAAATCTTGCGCTTAGATCTTGGAAAATTTCTTTTAAAAGTGAACCACTTTGGCAGTGGGTGGAACAGTTTCACATGCGAAGCCGCGAAATGCTCAACCTGTGGTCTCTACTTTTACTGTCGTGGCTCGGCCTGATCGAGGCCCAGGGATCGCGCTCCTATCTGCCGCCACCAGCCACCGCCATGGAACCCATCATAACCAAACAGTTCTACAGCATATCCCCGGCCGAGGAGCCCGAGGAGCTGCAGCCCCGAACCAAACACCTGGTGATAGGACAGCCCCGGCGGAACTATCGCGTCATCTTCATACGCGCCCCCAGTCCCAGCAGCGACCACGTGAAGTACACGGCCGAGCTGGCGCCCCAGGAGGAGCGCACTGTGATCTATGTGCTCACCCGGAAGCAGCAGGAGCTGCAGGCCGAGGACATTGCGGCGCCCCAGCAGCAGGCGGCGGACCAGAAGCCCGATATCTTCTTCATCAAGTACAAGACGAACGAGGAGGCTGCCGTCGCCCAGCGGGAGATTCAGACGCAGTACGACCAGCTGGGCGGCAACACCGAGATAGCGGCCCCCTACGTGGCCCCCGTTCATTCCGTGATCGGAGCCCTTAGCGCCACCCAGGATCCGCCATCCCCCCCGCCATCCCAATCGCAATCGACTCCACCGGGCACTGATGGCGGTGGCGGTGGCGGTGGCTATCACTATCAGAGACCCCAGCACCAGCCCCTGCCCCTGTCCATGCTCGTGGCGCCAGTGAATCGTCTCTACTGAATCCAAATCGTTGAATATTCCGCACAATTTGCATATAGTCGATAAGCCATTTCCACAAATCCACAGCAAACACACAAATTTATCATAAAACTCTTGGCGAACGCGTAAATAAAAAAAGGTCTCTTAATTATATTTTGTTGTATAATTTCTGCACAGTTTGTGGTTTTTTTTCCGTGATATCTGACTTGCGAATTCTTTTTCTTTTTTTTCATTTTTTTGATTTTATATACATATGTATGTATGTATGTATGTATGTATCTGCAAAGTGCTTTGACCCTGTGCCAAACGAGATGCCTTCGATTGAGCTTATTGGTCGCTTTGGTTACAAATCAGGAAAATTAAATGAAATCTGAGTGAAAGTGAAAAGAACCCGCCTCCAGACACACTCCAAACGTCGAACAATAATGAAAATTAAAAAGCCCCAATGAAAGTTCTTTGGAAAGTTACTTCGTAAGGTATCAGGTTGCCACAAAAAATTGCCAATTAAAGAGAACTGTGAGTTGGGGGACACAGAAATATCAGGGAGCAAATGGCTGAAGAAAATCCAATTAAAAATGATGTAGAAAATAATAAATGTATTTAAAAAAAAATGTATTTGACTTTGAAAGTCTTTTAGAGAAAAAATGAGATAAAATAAAAAATTATTATTGGATATTTTCGAAAGATAATACAAATATTTCAGTAGTATTAAGGTATGGGAATAAATGGGAAACAAATTCGATTCATTTGGAAAATTACATATTATTTTATGTGGAATATTTTTGAATGATTTGTATGCCTTCAAAGACTATTTTTTTAGGGCTTTTGAAATATCACTGCAATTTTTTTTCGTTTTTTTTAACTTTCGGCTCTTTTTTCAGGGGCTTCCAAGTATCGTCGGAAATTGATTTGAGCGCAAAAACTAAAAAGACAGAAATTTGCATACATTTTGCAAGTCGCAACCGAAACAGAAACGGCAATGCATTTTTTATATGATTTGTCGGATTTTTCGCAAAGCCAGTTTATCGCCTCTTTGGATTTATTTGCATTTGCATTTAATTAATAGGATTTTTCAGAGCCAAGAGCCAGACCCGAGACGGAGAGCGGAGACCGGAGATCGGAGACCGGGCCATACTTGGGCATCAACTGGACGACCTTTTTTTTGATTGGCAGCAGCAGCAACAATTTGGCAGCAATTAATCTTTGGAGTTGGCCAAAAACCAAACAAAGCAAATCCACGCGAATTAAGAAGAAATTTTATGCAAACACTGGCCATTCCCAAGGTCGCACCTGGAGCTACGTTCGGGTTCTAAGCCGCCTGCCTGTCCACCCCTGGTGGGGGAAATGGCCATCTGCCGCCTTCAAGGTGGCCAAAATGCGTGTATAATGCGGCCCTCAAAACGGCCGGTGCCCAGCCCAACCCAAAACGCATTCAAATTATGGCAATTATATTGAAATTTTTGTTTCGATCCCATCCCCAGAGAGGCCCGCTCCATCGCCAATGCCGATTGGAATTTCGTTTTCGGCTTATCTCCATTCTTTGTTGTTTTTTTTTTTGGTTGTCTTTGGGTTTATTTTGGAATTTCTGCTCTTAGCCCGCCCAACTAAAAATAGACCATGACACAAGATAATCAAAGAGATACGCATCGTTTTGGGCTACCCTTCGGGAAGGGGGTATCAAGATTTCAGCGGAACAGTTGCCCCGAGGCGAAAATGCCTCGTCTCTCAATCGTAGATTGAATTGATTCGATTGAGTCAAAATAGTTTTGGAAATCACTTTCAATACTTTGGAATACACAGCACATCATGTTTACAGTCTCTCTATTGTGAACTGATCTCACGATGGCGTTCTGGAGCCCATTCCGGGCTGCAGCAGTGCTTGGGGACTGCAACCGGATTTCTTTGCGGGCTTGGGACGGGATTAGGCCCATTTTGAGGAAGCACTCCCTCTGCTTGCAGGTGTGAGAGCTTTGCTATAATTTTCATTATTTTTTAGAGAAGAATCCATGAAACATATGACTCCAATTGGTGGAATACGAAATATTTACAAAAGGCACACATATGAATAAGTAAGAAAAAAATGCAAACATGTTACTTCAAGTTTAGATGTAAATCATCAAGGGTTCCCCTTTAAACCAATTAAATAATTTTAATTTAATTATGATGTATTATATGAAATGCCTGCATTTTTTGCGATCCTCAAGAGATTTGTCACACACACGAAAAACTCGAAGCTGTTCAAAGCGGAAACCAAAGCCCAAGAGAATTGAAGTTCGTTCGAGAGCGAGGAATAGTTTGGTGATATTAAAAACAGCATTAATCCAATTAAATATTGCAATTAATGGAATCCACCAAAGAGCGTACATAATTCATTTTTCAAATCATATTTAATGAATTTTGATTTGTATAAAAGCGAAATCAATGCCAATAAATCGCTGCGCCTTCGGCAAGCTCAGAAATAATAATGACCCCAGTGCTCTTCTCTTTCCTACCGATTCTGCCTAATGCCTTCCAAAACATAATTAAATTCTTGTTAAAAATGGTAGCCTAGTACGTCAAACCAGGGGCAAAGTCCCCTCCTCCTGGCGGAAGCAGGTTCTATTCTGAGAAAAAAAACCCCCCAAAAAAAATCACCAAAGAAAAGAACTACAATATAAATATTGTTGGAGTGTTTCTGTGTGGGCAACGCAGACAGCAAACATATTGGGGGTCCATCAATCAAGATGTGTGTGTAAAATAATCATTTAGGAAATACTGATTATGAAAAAGTGGGAGTATCTATACGATTAGGTATGTTTCTGCATATGAAAATCAAACCCAACCCGAAAGATGTTTTACCATTAAAATATGATAAATGATACATTTTAGAAAGAGAATTTGTTAAAGAAAATAAAAGTATTGGCAGGGAAAGTGAATACGAAAAAAGAATTCCCTCTGCAAAATTATTTCCGCACATTCGGGTTTAAAAATCCCATAAGCAAACGGACACAGTGGCTGGGAATGACAAGAAAGAGCTATGGAAAATGCTTAGAACATTACGCATTTCGGTTTTAGACAAAGAAAGATTTTATTTATATTTCTACCAATAATCTAGGAACAAAATACCACTAGTTTTTTAGGGAAAATATTGTAAGGTTTAAAAATGGAAAATCCTAGAGCAAAAAAATGAAATATAAATATATGTTCCGCCTTGTATACAGGCAGAATTTCTCAAAGCTACTAAGACTTCAGATTCAGTTTGATTTCCAGCAAATAATCCGCCTTTCAGTAGTGTGTTAAGAGAGACAGCCGCAAGCTTATTGGTTCTTCAATGCTGACTAAATTAAGTTATGAGTATGCTTCTGCTCATAGCAATATATATACTATATGTAGTATTATTATACAATAGATATCAATCAATCAGATGACATTTCTATGCAAAAATTTGCATGCCAATGACGCACAGCCGAATGCAGCCGAATTTCGTGTGTGTCTCTGGAAACTGATCCATTGACGGAATATTCGCTATCGCTATCGCAGTCGATATGATTTATGGCCAGAAGAGACGGACGGAAAACCAGAGCCAAAGCCGAAAGCCGAAAGCCGAAAGCCAAAGCCAAGATCGACACACCACAACAGGTCACATTAAAGGAGGCGTGAAAGAGACCGTCTCGGTCGCAGTAGGGTGGAACGAGAGGCAAACAAACAAGTCAAATGTCAGAGGTTCGATGCGAGACACAGTCAAATAATTGAGCAATTAATTAAACAGCCAGCGAGGAGAGATAGAAAAGATATAGAAAAAAAAGTATAGAAGCAGTGGAGGAGG